>JZKD02S1059201.1:11092-27798 GCA_000966675.3 Picea glauca | reverse complement strand
GAAGGCGGGTGGGGGCACTTTTCTTCTGGAAGATTAGTAAGGCAGCCTGGCAATGGCGAATTTCCCATTTGTTTAAGGAAGGAATATTGGCATGTATCAGCCTACTTCCCATAAAACCTAGTGAATATTTAACAATCGGCAAAGTCCTGAACGATAGAGATGGGCATGTGCTCTCACTTATTATATTGTTTGAACACAATCCCATCCCATCTGTATTCCTTAATAACAGATATGATGAACTATATATACTTCAACCTCCATTGTTCTGATGGAGCGCAACTCTGTTAGACGAGAACTTGTCTGCAGAGATACCGTTAAACGAGAACTAGTCTGCGGAGATTCTGTTAAACGAGCGATTGTGAGGAGTGTACCTAGTAAAATGGGTAACTGCGTGAGCGACTATGATCATAAATATGTGGAGGCGGATGATGAGAAGATAATCATCAGTCACAGCAACAGCGAATTGCATGGCTTAATGGAGGAAAGGATCAACGTCAAAAACGTTTCAAATGAAGATGATATTAATATTGCAGCTCCCTTGCAGCATCGTGCAAGAGGGCGTAGCGTGCGTCAATTAAAGGTAGTGATATCTGCAAAGGAGTTATTTGAGTTGCTTAATTCTGATGGTGCAGCGCATGACAGTAGACAGGCAGCCTTTGCATCTCTTGTGTTGCAGAAACTCTCCGTGAAAGGGGAGATATCATGCGGGAATGGCGGTGTAGTGATGAGGAATTAAAGGCCAAGTTGTACATCAGCAAGATCGGTGCAGGGCAAGGGTAATTATAAGATTAACTGTCGTTCATGGAGACCGTCGTTAGATGACATTCCTGAAAACTTCACAGAAAATTGAATGAACTTCTCAAGATCTTATCCACTCCACAGTAGTAAGATCAAACAAAGTTCGATTACTCCAGATATCAGAAGGGAAATGCAAATGATGGGTGAAGGCTCAAAGTGAAAATCATATAGTTAAGCTTGCAAGCGTAGAGGAGAAAGTTTTCGACATTGCGAAGGGCGTTTCTGCTGTGGAGATGGAAAGATAAGACTGATAGCGTCTCATTCATTCTAGACATTTTGACTGTGTTTGCTCAATGCTCGGTCATATATTTCGACGGCTTCTCACCACCTTGTCTGCATGCACAAAATCTTCCTTTGGAGAACCTGAGAACAAACCCCGACGTACCTCTAGCACTGCGAGCCACTCGCAAAGAAATATTTTTAATTGACTTATCTGATCTGTAAATCTCCCTTTCACTGGGGATCAGGATCAGGTATAAATTTAAAGGGCATTCTTATGAGTAAATAATTTTTTTTAATGATGTTTTTATGATGAGTTTTTACTTTGATGTTTTATTTTTATTAGTTATTTAAATATGATGTATCATATGTGTTTTTTTTTTCATTTTTATTGTAAATATAGAGACATGTAATGCACTAACATAAAATTATTACGAAACATCATCAAACTATGCCTCAATTCTACATAGATTCAATAAGTGTATACAAATAATCGACCAAATACTAAGTAGTATGCACTCAATGATGTTAAGATAACTCTCCACTAGAAAATGAAAAAAGTAGCTCAGATGCAATTTAAACTCTCCAGTCAAGAATGGAGTGAGTAGAATGAGCATTCTAAACATTGTGTGTACTTATATTTTTAAAACTATCAATAATAAAGTTGGAGCGAATGGGAACAAATAAATATAAAACTTATAAAAATTTTCTTTTCAAAAAATTATTTTTATTGACATACTTGTTTTTCTTTGATACAACCGAAAATTGAAATTTAAGGAATTTTGTTTTTCTTTGAGAGGTACTGGTTTACTAATCGAAGCTACAGTTTGGTTGCGTGTTTAAAATTTCACAAATAAGAGTTTTGAGTGATGTATGGACAATCTATACTCGTTTTAGATAATAATACTATGTCCTTACCCATCTATGTATAAGGAACACATTTGTTAAAGGACTTCACTTTGATTGGTGTACAATATTATGAATTTTAATATATTTGCAGGTAAGACTATTTTAGATGGATAGTACATGTCATACCATTTTCGATGATATGTGGAATGCCACATAAATCCTCGCGGTTAGAGAGTTATGGCCTTGTCAAGTTGGAGAACCCTCATGAGTTATCTAGAAGGTCAAATAAGTCAAATTGTTCTAGAAGCTCTAGTTTTTGAGGTGAACATGATCCAGATCTTATGAGAAGAACGAAATAACTACAGATTATTAACAGGTGCTTAACACAAAATAACAGAGATACAATAAAACTAGTTTTCTATTCAATAAGGAAATAAGCTGAAACTGTAAAATGCAGTGAAAACAAGCTTGTTGGAATGGTGTCGGCTTATCTCTGAGAAGAGAAGTGACAGTTGCGCTCATTCGCAAGAAGATGATTACAATGAGTCCCTGAAGGCCTTTTTACAATAAACAGGAATGCCAAAAACCCTAGACATCCAAAAACCTAACCCTGAGAGATGAAGTGCCAAAATTCATGTGAGCCCCGTCTGGGTAAGTTAGTACATCAACTTCTCTGTGTCGTAACTTTTGCACACGATCTTTGTTTTAGGCGTATGATATACCATTGGAAAGGTATGATCAAGGATATTCATTTTGGGGGATCAATCATTCATTCAGCTATCATTGAGAAGATCGATCCAGAAAACCCTTCATTTAGGCCCTCAAAATGGCCCCGGAAGTTAAAACTACTAAAAATAGTAAATTGCCAAAATTGCTAGAAAATTGTTTTGAGTTAGTTGGAAAAGGTGTGTGGCCACCGATATCCACCTAGATCAATACTCTCTCCATAGGAAGTAATGGTATCCATTACGTTGAGTTCCCCCGTCAGATGAGGAAATTTCTGTTGAATTTGGCCCCGGGTGAGCCACTTGCCTTGGTACAGGAGCTGCCCTTCTTTGACGACTCGATAAAGATGGATCATTTCTTGTAGAGTTCCCTTTATCTGTGTGTCCACAATATGATCTTTGGATGCCTATTTTATGCAGTCGGGGTTGAGATATGTTGGTCTCAGTTGTTTTGCTACGTCTGAGGTGTCCAATAATGGTGGAAAATAAGGGCAAAGGAGATCCACGTTGAACGTTGGGTGCAGACAAAGAAAAGGAGGAATGTTGAGATCAAAAGAATTATCCCTTGTGGCCTTGGTGATGGTGGACAACCCATAATGGAGTGGGCAAATCTTCTGATGGGGTCCTGTAAGGCATTCTTTCTGCAAGTGCAACCAAACTTTGTTGCTCATCTGAAACTTATGTGGCACCCAATGTTGATCATGGAACTTCTTGTACTTGTCATTGGACTTATGTAAGATATCCTAAACCTGTTGGTGGATGTGTTGGATCTTCTCAATGAACCGGGTGGATTTATCAGCTTCAGTTGGAGCAGGAGATGAGTCGGTCTAGGTGACCACAAAGGGAAGTGAAACATCTATGGGACCCAATGGTTTGAATCCCAACCCCACCTGAAAGGGGCTATGGCCGGTTGAGCTATGCAGGGCTTGATTTTATCTATGTTGGACATAGGGAACACTCTCATCCCATGTGCAAGGGTGTTTTGAATTATACATGCAAAGGATATGCACAATCATTCGATTTAGGTCCTCGGTTTGGCCATCTGTCTGCGGGTGGAAGGTCGTGGATTTGGTGAGGTTGGTGTCCAGCAGTAACCAAAGGCTCAACTAGAATGTTTTGAGAAATCGACTGTCCCGATCTGAGACAATGGTTTATGGGATTCCAAAATGTTCCCAGACTCATTCAAAGAAAAGCTTAGCAGTGGCCTCTGCTGTGATGTTCTTCTTGTAGGCAACCAAAATCCTCATCTTAGAAAAGCGATCAACAACCACAAAAAAACAGTCATTTCCCCACTTGGGGGACGGGAGGCCTGACATGTAGTCCATTGAGATGGATTCCCATGGCCTATCAGGAGTAGGAAGAGGGGTGTACAAGCCCTATTTCTTAGTGGTCGGTTTGGCAATAACGCAGACAACACAGGACCTGATATACTTTCTGACCTCTTGTCGAAGTTTCGGCCAGTAGAAATGTTTTTGTAGCATTGCCATTGACGTTTCAATGTCGAAGTGTCATGCCACTCGACTTTAGTGGGCTTCCCAGATCAGCTTCGCTCACTCACTTGATGGAACATAGATATGGCCCAGACGACACAACAACCCATCCTGAAGATGGAAATTATCGACAACTGCGTTTGCACCCAACATTTGGTAGGTGGTGGAGAAGTCTGGATCTGTCTTATAGAGTTGGGGCCATCCAGAGGTCTCATGGCTGCAGGAATCTAGCATAGTGGTGAGTGTCGCGACTGGCAGTCTACTGAGGAAATCAATGACGTTATTGGTGCTTCATGTTTTATACTTGATGTTGAGGTGGAATTGTTGCAAGTATGTGGACCACTTTTGATGGCGATCATTCTGCAATTTTCCTTGTGTCTGCATGAACTGCAGTGGCTTATGATCAGTGTGGATGACTGTTTACTTCCCAAGAATGTAATGTCTCCACTGGTGACAGGCTTTCACAATGGAGTACATTTCTTTGTCGTAAGTAGGGTACTTACAAACATCTGATAGTGTCTCACTATGATAGGCCACGGGGTGGTCATGCTGAGTGAGAACGACACCCACCGCATAGTCTGAGGCATCTGTCTTGATCTTAAAGGGTTGTTGCAGGTCTGGTAGTGAAATTACTCGGGCTAAGAACAAGCCCTACTTCAAATCATCAAACGCTTGTTGTTGGGACTGCCCCCACACAAATTTTGCCTTACCACCACCCCTGGTTATTTGGCTGAGGGCCCATGCAATATGGGAGAATCCCAACACAAACCTGTGGTAGAAATTGGCAAGGCCCAAGAAGCTCTGAATCTCAGTGAGTGTGGTTTGAGATGGTCAGTCATAGATGACTTGGATCTTGGCTGGATCCACATGTACGCCATGCTGAGAAATTATGCAACCCAGGTAATGGACCTTGTCCATGCCAAAGGAGCATTTTTCCAAGTTGGCATATATCGTGTGTTGTCGTAGGGTGTGCAGAACCTGCTGAATATGATGCAAGTGTTCGGCCCAAGTCTTATTGTAAATGAGAATGTCATCTAGATACACCACTACAAAATTATTTGTGAATGGTCACATGATATTGTCCATAATCCTCATGAAAGCGGCTGGAGAAGTTGTCAAACCAAAGGGCATGACCAACCATTCAAAAAGGCCTTCATTTTCCTTGAAGGTGGTTTTCCATACATTTGTCTGTTCTATCAGGATCTAGTGGTAGCCAGACCTCAAATCAATCTTACTGAAGTATTTGGCTCCCGTGAGTTGATCAAGGAGGTCGTCGATTCGGGGAATCGGGTACCATTTTATGATTGTGATTTTATTCAGAGACCGGTAATCAATGCACAGTCACCAGGTTCCATCTTTCTTCTATACCAGTATGATTAGGCTCTCACAAGGTGATGAGCTAGGATGGATGTGCCCCTTGTGGAGCAATTCTTGGATTTGTCGCTTGATCTCCTCATTCTCTAATAGAGAACGGTGATAGACTGGCCCATTAGGAAACGGTGCACCATGGTTCAGATGGATGGGGTGCTTGACCTAGAAATGCAAATGTACCCCAGTAGGTGAGGAGAAGATATCTAAGTATTCTTCCACAACCTTATCTACTTGCTTATGTTGTGTGGAGAGGTCGACTACAGAGACTCTGGATGTGGCTATGATCTTTCACTTATTCTAAGAGAAAATTACGAAGAAGACAAGCTTCCCCATCTGAGAGATGACCTTCCTGCATTGCTTATCAGAGATCAAGGAAATAACACTAGGTGGGACTACCTTAGGTATCCTATACAATTTCCTCTTCAAAGTAATAATAACACTATGAGGCCTAGACTCATATACAACATGACATTTCTATAAATAAGGTTGGCCGAAAAGAACATCATAAACTTTGAGAGGAGAAACATCACACAATACCTCGTCTTTGAAAGGCTTGATGCCGTACGACAGTTGACACTGTTGGAAGATGCAAAGATTGTTTCCTTGGTAGAGCCATCCGATGGTGTAGGGTTGTGGGTGCGACGTTGTTAGCAGGGCCAACCACTTGACGACCTCTGTTGAGATGAGGTTCTTCTGAATACTAATATCATCGATGAGGTGCAACGGGGTGCCTTTTACCCACATCTGTGAATGGAAGAGGCATTCTCCTTCTTCTGGCTTGTCTGGTTCACCAAGATGGAGCTTGGTGGTAGCAACGGTGGCACCGGGTTCCGTGTCAATGATCTATCTTTCCCTTTATGGTACTGGCTCAGAGTCTGAACCCACATTTGATTCATATGTTTTCACTTCGGCCACCAATGACTGCTTTGAGCGACAGTCAGCAGTATTATGCCAAGGGCTCTTATGGAAGTCGCACCACTTCCCGGTATCTTTCTTTGTCTTTCCGATGTCCTTCTTTGGTTTCGTCTTGGACCAGTTGTCTTGATATGGTCCATATTTTCTTTGTCCTTTGTTCTGTGGGTTGGGGTCACCATTTCCTGGCTTTTGTTGTGTGGGTTCCTAGGCCCAAATTGCCGCATCTTTTGTTTGATCTTCTGCTCGATTTTGACGGAATATCGGTAGGTCGCGTCCAAGGATGAGATGTCCAGAAATTTCATTTCGATCTGGATGTATCTATGCAGAGAGCCACAATACTTGAGCACCAGATGTCGCTCTAAATCATTGATACCCATCTTGGTGCACAAGGTATGAAAGATATTTGTGAAATCTGGCACTGCTTGGTCTCTTTCTTGTCGCAATGTGGTCCATTTGGTATACAAGTCGTCATAACTTCCAACAGGGTAGTATTTCTCCTTAATAGCATCCCTGAAGGATTCCTAGGTGGTCATGACTGTAAATAATGAGGGTTCATTTTTTTCCTTTTGCTCACAGAAAGTTTCCCACCAATCTTTGAGATGGGGAATGACTTTGAGGAGAACAAAATTAATCTTTTCTTTATTAGAAAGTTATGGACAGAAAAATACCCTTCTAGTAGATTCAACCACTTGTCTATAGCATCTTCATCTATCTGACCTTCAAATATAGGAATATCAAAGTTTATTTGTACCTTGAATGAGGTAGCGCCTCTGATCGAAGAAGATGTGTCGCTTGTTGGTAGTCATCAAAGGATTTGTGCAAAACTATCCATCATCTCATTCCTTTGTTGCGTGAGGGCTTCCTCAATAAACAAATTGAAAGGATATCCTGTCCCGTCATATTTCTTTTCTCCTACCATGAGAGGTCGCTTGGGTGTGCAAGATGTTTTTTCTTGAAGAGAAACAAGATCGAGACCCAACTCTTTGAACTCCGACCTCGTTGGGGACATGCATTAAAATGACAAGGAGAAGACCGCTCTGATACCACTGATCCAGATCTTATGAACAAAACAAAATGAATATAGATTATTAACAGGTGTCAAACACAAAATAATAGATATATAGTAAAATTGGTTTTCTATTCAATAAGGAAATAAGTTGAAACTATAAAATGCAGCAGAAACAAGCTTGCTAGAATGGTGGCAGCTTATCTCTAAGAAGAGATGTGATGGTTGTGCTCATTCGCAAGAAGATGATTACAATGAGGCTCTGGAGGACTTTTTACAATAAACAAAAATTCCAAAAACCCTAGAAATCCAAAAACCTAACACTAGGAGATGAAGCGCCAAAATTCATGTGGGCCCCGTCTGGGTAAGTTAGTACATCAACTTCCTGGGTTCATAATGTTTGCATACGATCTTTGTTTTAGGGATATGATATCCTGTTGGAAAGGTATCGTCGAGGAGATTCATTTTGGGGGATCAATAATTTCTTTGACAATCATTGAGAAGATCTATCCCAAAAAACCTTCATTTAGGCCCTCAAAATGGCCCCGGAAGTTAAAACTGCTAAAAATAGTAAATTTCCAAAATTGCCAGAAAACTGTTTTGAAACAGTTGGAAAAGGTGGGTGGCCACCGATATCCACCTATATCAATACGTGGGATGTAGTGGATTAGGGTTCATATGTACACGATATAGTAGTATAATAGGGCACATACATGAGGGTAAAGCCCTATAAACTTGAGAATATGAAGATGTTAGGTCTCTAGAGTCTAAAAGCAAGCTCCCAGGAAGGTCTACAGTGATCAAGTACATTAGATATATCTACTGGTTCAAAATTTATGTCTTATTTCTATGATTAGTTGGATTTTGTTTTCTACATGAGAAATGGTTATGGGGGTTTAAGGATTTTCCCTAGAGAGACTAGTGGTTGCATGAGACTTTCTATATAAGTCATATATACAAAAATATAGTGCTGGTATAATCAATATTTATCATTGATACATCTTTTTAATGTTGAGGCACATCTTGTATTTATTGGGATATGGTTGAGGGTTTTTGTGGTACATGGTTGAGAGTTTGTATTTGTGAAGTGGTTGATGTATTGAGAGGTCGAATATCATAAAGGGTTTTATATCTAGTTCATGTGAGGGTTATTATACTTGCTCATGATTACACACACTTGTATGGAACATCACTAGAGAGATATAGATGCTTTGTCTAAAGGATATGTATGAGGATGTATGCACAGAGCACATTTATAGTTTGGGCATAGTGAGAGGTTGAAGAGGGTTGGAAATTTTCATAAGAGAGAAAACCTTATTTTTGAGAAGGCATATGCAGGCTGCGAAATAGATAGGTCATGTACATACGTGGGTTGTAGTATATATAGGGTGCATAAATATGCATGTTGTAGAACAAACATGTCGTTTATCTATTGTTTTTGGTTGGTACAGGCTCAGTTCAGGAACATGTTTATTACAGGGCAGTGGTACAAGTTGGCTATAGGTCAATGGTACAGGTTGGTATAGGTTTATAGTGGCATATCTCAGAGTGAAAGGGTGACAATGGTTTCATCATCTTACTTATATTTTAGGATCGAAGGATGGGACAAGTATAGGTGGTTGTATCCACCTTCCTGTTGTATTCAGAGAACATAGGGGTTTGTAGCATCCTTTTGGTTGTAGGTATAGAATTGGGGAATTTTATCTTCCCTCGGGTTGTAGACTGAAAATATAGGGGGTCAGAGCCTCCTTCCAGTTGTAGCTGGAGAAGAAAGGAAGTTGGTGTGTCTAATGAATGGAATTCTTAAAGACATATAAGAAAAATCATTATGTGGTTTTCTCCAGCATTGGGTTTCCACATAAAAATACTAGTGTGTTGTGTATGTGTATGATTGTTCATTTGTTCATGGTTTATTTAGTATGCACTTATTGGATGATAATGCTATATTGATCATAAAGATAAATAACACTTGCATATTGTTGTTAAAAGGATTAAAAATATATATTGATGATTGACCCCACCCCTTCTCAGTAATCCAAAAGGTGGATCTAACCATCCATGTTTATCTACAATTCTGAAAGGAGACCATTCTCCAAATCCACTCCCACATATATTTTTGCACTAGGGTTATTTTTTTAAGGCAATGGATCAAATATTTATGGGTAGTTTTCTCACATGGGACTTGGAAAAACACACTTTTGGGAGTTTTTGTAACTCAATTATGCTTTTCAATTTGGATTTTATGCTCCCAAACCAATTCTCAATGTTGCCCTGAATGGATTTAGGAAGAAAGTTGCAACTTCCATAAATATCTAAATGGACCTTGGATTGACAAACCATCAATTTTGTTGGACTCGTGACATTAAATTACACCTAGGGGAACCCCTCTCCTATTATTCCATTACCCAAAACATTTTTTATTCGATGATCTCGGGAGATAGGGTTTTGGTCTGTAAGAGATATGCAAATTTTTCACTAAGGGTCGATTTTTGGAAACAATATCTCGAGAATTTTTGGGTAGTATGTTTATGTGGACCTTGGAAAAACACCCTTGTAGGAGCTTATGGAACTCAATTATGCTTCTCAGTTTTTGTTTTATTCCCCCAAACCAAATTCTCAATGTGTCCTTAAGAGGCTTCAGGATGCGAGTTGCAACTCGCCATACAACTCTAACCGAGATATAGATTGATGAACCATAAATTGTGTTGGACTCCTAACATTGGATTACATCTATTGGCACCCGTCTATGATGAATCAATTTCCTAAAAACAAATTTATTCAATGATCTCTAGAACTAGGTTTTTTCATAGAAACCCTCGCTTGGGATATTGTGGGTAGCATGATCATGTGAGACTTGGAAAAACACACTGGTAGGATATTATGGAACTCAATTATGATACTCGAATTGGATTTTTTTCCCCTAGACCAAATTTTCAATGTCTCTTTAAATATATTAAAGAAGTGAAAATAAAATTGTCATAAAACACTAACTGAGAATCAGATCGACGAATTGTTGATTATGTTAGACTCCTGACACTAGATTACAAACAAGGGAATTTCTCTCATATGACTCCATTGCTTCAAAAATGATTTATTTGACAATCTTTGCAATGAGGGTTTTTCTCAACAAGAGACGATGCAATTTTTGCACTAAGGATTTATTTTTCAAGACATTAGATTGGGAAGTTGTGGGTAGTGTTCTCACTTGGTACTTAAATACAAACACACTTGCACGAGATTAAAAAAATCAATTATGCTGCATGGTTTGGATTATGTGCCCCCATACCAAATTATCAATTTGTCCATGAATTTCTTCAGGAAGTGAGTTTCAATTCATTATAAAACACTAACCAATATTCAAATTGACTAGCTATTGATTAAATTCAACTCATGACACCAAATTATAGCTAGGGGCACCATGGATTTTAATGTATACAATTCAAAATTATGTTTTAGTTACCATGCAATGTATATCTCATTTCTTTGATCATTCAAGTACCTTTTCGTGGTCCTAAATGCATGATTTTCACATGTTTGAACACATTTCTCACTTGGGAGGTTTTCTAGACTCCCAATCCAATGAAGTACCTCTATAGAGAATATCATTGGTTATGAATTCCATTATATCCATTAATTTCCCAATATTGATTCTTCTCTTTTATATGGGCAAGATTTTACCTACTTTGTAAATTCATAGGAATCTCGTAAGTCACTTGGAAGCCTTGTAAATCATATTAACTTGTGAAATGGTTCTCCAAGCATTAGAACCAAGTGATGGGAGACTTTGTGAGTATATTTCTCAGTTGGAGAGGTCATATGCCCTGGAAAAAAGTGAACAAAATCCAATAGCCTTTTCCATACCATATTCAATGCTGAAAGGTTGAAAAAACCATGTGGCTTGACAAGGAGATCAATTTGCAACATATATTTAGAGTTTTAATGGGAACATTTTCATTTTCACAACAATAAAACCCATGGATTAGTTGAAGGATTCAGAGATATGTCAGAAACTAACTCAAATCTTGCGAGTTATATTCCATTGCTTTATAGATTAGTTGTCATTCCCAAAGTGAAGAGAAAAGATATCCCAAGAGTGTATCATTCAAGAAGGTTTGTTCAAGATTTTCAGAGATATGTCAGAAACTAACTCAAATCTTGCGAGTTATATTCCATTGCTTTCTAGATTAGTTGTCATTCCCAAAGTGAAGAGAAAAGATATCCCAAGAGTGTATCATTCAAGAAGGTTTGTTCAAGATTCAGGTTATGGTTTTACAATGAAATTTGTATCCAGAAGCTTGTGTAATGCAAAGATGAAATATTGGGAGATTCATGCAAGAATATTGTTTTTTTCCATCATTATTTACTTGTTTCTTCCATTCTCTTTTCATTTGCTAGTATAAGTTTGTATTGCATATTTGTAGGTGAGGAAGAAAGATAGATTAAAATACATTAATACATCAAAGATTTGGAAGATAAAGAAGAAATAGATCAAGAAAAACAAATGATGCTCAAATATGCATACTTTTCTTAGGAACTTGAAATCGTTGAGGTTGTACAACAAACATCACGTTTCCCATACAAAATATTATTATGATATTTGATGTATTAAAAATATAAGGAAGTAGATAGCTAGTTTTAATAAATAGCACATTGGTGAATTGAATCTCGTGCTTGGATATTTCATTATTCATGTTCACAAACACATTCGAAATTGGTTGTTTCTTTATTTTTCATTGGTTTCACCATGTTTATGTGATGAATTTTGCATGCATATAAATTGAGTGTTGTGGGCTTAAAAATGGGGGTTCTGAAGGTGACTTTGTGCAAATGATAGAGATCAAGTTTTCATTTTTAGCTTTCCATCTCAAATATCAAGATAAGGGCCTCATTACACAACATATTTTGGACTAAATGGTTTCTTCACCAATCAAAAGTTATGGAAAATAAATATAACTCATTTTGTACTAATACTACATGATCTTCCCATGTTTTACCCGATATTCCTTCATGTGTGTATCCTCTCAATTAGAAGATTCAAGTTTGGAATCTCTTTTGTTCTTGTAAATGCCATTGATTTTTTGTTATATTTTTGTAAATTATTTACATTAATCCTATAAGCACGTTGGTTTTCCTACTTCATGTAGTTCATTTGTGTACCCAATTCCATAATCAATTCAAGTTAATGGTATGAGCATTGAAATAGAATGAATTGAGACTTCCCATGCTCTACAATACAAATAATTGAGACTTCCTATGCTTTGTTCTATGTAATGGAACAAAATACATATTTTCCTTGGCTTCACTCATAATCACATTATCCCTTCATTAAAGGGAACTCAAGCAAGCTTGTTTGATATTGGAATATTACTATTCTAAATCCATTTTTGGTTTTTAGGGTTTTATCTATGATGACCTTTAGGATGCTTGGTTTTATATGCTGATTGACTCATATGTTTCTGTGTTTCTTAAATCCATATAAAATTTTATGTCCTCTAAATCCATATAAATAATTATTCTCCTTCCCATGTACTAACTAAACCCAACATCTGTATTGTGCATTTTTTGAAAATGGGGTTCCCAATGCCACATTGTGCATTAGTATTAGGTAAATTTGTTCATAATTGTTAGTCAAGATACTTGAATTTGTATTTGAATATAGTGGATCTGCATGTTTTACTTTTTGTATGGAGAATGAAAAATTGAATCTATGATGTATTTTGCACTACAAGAGATGTTTCTAGTAATTGAAACTATGATTCCATTTCTTAGGAGCATATTAAGATGATTCCTTTGAATTTGTTTATTGTAAAACTACATTAATCCTTGGTAGATTCCTTTTGACGTAAATGTTTTGTTGATTCCTTTTTATGTAAATGGAATAATGGTGTCTTCTTCCCTAGATATAAAATGGAACGCATGTGTCACTCATTGACCACTGCCACCCTCACCACTACCCAATGAAACTCAGTAGTTGATCTTCCTTCTCTTACTCAAAGTGGAAACTTAGTATTTTTCCATCTTAGTGTGGTTCATATTTTTGGAGAGTGGTGAAAGAAACAACATTCTTATAAGTTTGTTTTCCAAAATGAATCAACACACTTACAAATGATACTTTATAATTTAATTGAAGAAAACTCACCATAGATGATATTGTAAGTCATGAGGGTGATTCCCTCCACCATTAGCCTAACCTCTTTTCTATTCCACCCTACAAAAGTTACAATAATCGAAGAATTAATTTTAATAAAAAATGATTAAAATAAATTACCTTCATGCTTCATAAAATGCCATCAATGAATGATATCACTATGAATAACTCAAGCAATATCGAACATTGACTAGCAAGGAAAACACTTGATTGTACAAGATATTCCAAGGCAACATCTACTATAGGGTTGAATGTTATATCCACATCAAATGATGAAAGGGGGGATGCATGAGGGAGAAATGGTGAATCCAAAGTGGATGAAATGGTGGGGGTTTCTACAGGGGTGACAAGTGGGTGGTGTATGTGTGTAGCCACTATATATGGATGGGATGTAAAAGGTGGTGGGGTTGGGTGGAAATAAATATCCATGGGTTGCATGATGGATAGTAGTACCCTAGGGGAGGATAATGGTATCCTAGGTACAAGGGAAGGGTGGAAAATGACTTGAACAACTTTGTATCCTAGGAAACATTATGTGTGGAATGGGGGTAGTTGTGAATGGACAAATGGTGGTAGTGTGACCCCAAAATTTGTTTTTTAACCTACATACACATTTATAATGTTTTTATATGTAAAAAAACATGAGAGTAAACCAACTAAGATAACAAATTTCACATTAAAAAACAATTATATCAACACATGATACCTGGAAAGGGGGTGATCCATCCATCCCAAGTGGACCTAGTTCATTTCTGTCTGAAACAACATCTTGTAGACACAAAACAACATTATAACTTATTTCTCATAAGAAACATGTAGAAACGCAACAATTTTATCTACACATGTACATCATGCATTTCTAAGATGCCTTCTAAAGAAAAAGAGTATGAAAAATTGACATCATATTTTAGCAATGATTGAAACAAGATAACTAGAAGGGTATATTTATCAAAACAAGACAGGTTGACTTGATATTTTCACGTAAATTTGATTATAACCAAGTTGACTTGATATTTTCACATAAATTTGATTATGACCAAGTTGACTTCATATTTTTTGAAATTGTTTGGTTACATACTAACCATCACATTAAGCAATTCATAATAGAAAAATCAGAAATTTAATGCAATCATAATATCAACTTGGTCATAATCAAATGGATAAAAATAGTATCCAAAGTGTAATGCAACACAAGCTACACTTTGATCTCAATGATATGGGTTTCTTCAATATCTACTTGGATTATGATATTAACTTGGAGAAATTAGATTGGTGAAATTAGATAGTCATTGTAGGTGCACATAAAAGAACATGCAATAGATAGATCTAAAGATTGAGCCTCCATAACAACTCTCACAACTTTAAATGAAGGCCACAATTATAGCTCACAATATAGCTATTTCAACAAAGAGTAATTGCATACTTGGTTGAGAAAGATCAAGTTAGCATTCATTCTACAACACATGCACATTTAAACTAAAAGCATTTAGAACATGAACTCAAAACATATGAAAATGATTTTTAGAAGTGATCTTTTTAATTCATGAATCTTCAATTCCACCATACTCACATATGTGGTACATCGAATGAGTAGGCTACTACTATTGTTGTATCAGTGGAATAAAATGACACCAATGCATCTACATGCGTTAAGAATCTGCTGCTATCTAAGTGTAGCAACTACCAACATCATACAATTAGATATAGAAACAAAAACACATAATAAACTATAAATACATACATGCATACATACGATGAATGAATAAAGTGAAGGTGATTAATATACCAACATCCTCCATTAAATTTTCATGACTAGTGGCCTCCATCAGCCCATAACAAGTTTTCCCAAAACCTGAGCATATATTAGGGTCATATGAACTAGGATGTGAATGTTGAGTCTTTCCATGTTCTCTCTCTTAGTTTAACTCTACTACAAGGCTTGAAGGACCAACCGCTCTCCCAACATCACTTGAAGGTCCCTCCTTGTAGGATAATGCCATGAATGTGTTATGTTGTACCAAACTCCAAGGCAAGGTGGATATGGATGTCTAGTTTTGATTGATGTTTTCTTCTATGGGATGAAGTTGGGTAGGGTGGTTACGCATACACCTAGGAGGAAAAATACCTAACAATGGGTCACACCTAACATTTTCTCTATCTTGCATGAAGTCACGACCTGCCCCTTGGAATTCACCAATGTCAAAGTAGTTAACATGGTGACCTAAAAAACACTTTGTCCATAATTTTCTAAGGAAATACCAAGGCACCTCCCTATTATTGCAAGGAGCTTTATCAAATACCATAAAACAATGATCCATCCAATTTTCTAAAAATGGTTGGTAATTCAATTCTTGGGTCAATAAACATCGTCATCGGGTCTTCTTTTGAAATGTTGAGGTCTCTAAATTGGTTTTTATCTAGACGCATTCTAAAACATTCCTACTTTATGGTCGTGTAATTATAAAATGTGTGTTAATTATCCTTAGAATTTTGCAATAGAATAAATAATGGTGTCTAGGGATAGGTGTAAATTCTAACTTTGTACAATATCTACTGCAAATTGATATTTAGAAAAGAACAGAAAAGATACAATGGCAAATACAAACATTACACAGAGATTTTTCAGCTGGAAACCCAAGTCGGGAAAACCAGCATATATTATATTGATACATTGTGTTACATTGTTTACAATACAATATACATATAGGAGCCAACGGCATCCAAAACCCTAACCCAATGACCTGGATTAGTCCAAAACCCTAATTCCTTAACTGGAAATAGAAAACCATCGGCAAAAAACCATGTGCCGAAAAACCACCTAATATCATGTGGTCCCGGAAATATATCAGGCCCGGCGAAAATATGTCGGCCAAAAAATTTTTTTTCGGGGGCGCTACCCCCGAACCCTTGCACCCCCCCTCTAACCCCCCTGCGCGCCTAGTGCAGGCGCTCAGACACTACTACTTATACAAAGAATATAACACATACCCAACATTCTCCCACTTGTTGTTTTCTTTGCACACAGGAGGTTACAGGGTTACATAGTCAACAATGCCCATGGATCCTCTAAACCAAGAGAACTTCTCAGTGCTCACAGATTTTGTTAATGAATCTGCAACATTCTTCAAAGTATCTACCTTCATCAGTGATACTTTCTTTTCTTCAATCATGTCTCTCACAAAGTG
>JZKD02S1059201.1:0-11082 GCA_000966675.3 Picea glauca | reverse complement strand
TCAAAAGTGGTCCACATACTTGCAACAATTCCACCTCAACATCAACTTTAAAACATGAAGCACCAATAACATCGTTGGTTGCCTCAGCAGACTGCCAGTCGTGACAATCACCACTATGATAGACTCCTACGACCATGAGACCTCTAGATGGCCCCAACTCTATAATACAGATCCAGATTTCTCCACCACCTACCAAATGTTGGGTGCAAACGCAGTTGCCGATAATTTCCATCTCCGGGATGGGTTGTTGTGTCGTCTGGGCCATTCCTGTGTTCCATCAAGCGAACGAGTGAAGATGATCTGTGAAGCCCACTACAGTCGGGTGGCAGGACACTTCAGCGTTGAAATGACAATGGGGATGCTACATAAACATTTCTACTGGCCAAAACTTCGACAGGAGGTCAGAAAGTATATCAGGTCTTTCACTGCGTGTGCTATTGCCAAACCGACCACTAAGAAATAGGGCCTGTACACCCCTCTTCCTACTCCTGACAGGCCATGGGAATCCATCTCAATGGACTACATGTCAGGCCTCCCATCCACCAAGAAGGGAAATGACTGTTTTTTTGTGGTTGTTGATCTCTTTTCTAAGATGAGGATTTTGGTTGCCTACAAGAAGAACATCATAGTAGAGCCCACTGCCAAGCTTTTCTTTGAATGGGTCTAGGAACATTTTGGAATCCCACAAACCCTCATCATCGAAAATGGACTTAATAAATCCATAACTCTCTAACTTGAGGGTTCTCCAACTTGACAAGGCCACAACTCTCTAACTTCATCGAAAATGGTATGACATGTACTATCCATCTAGAATAGTCTTACCTGCAAATATATTAAAATTCATAATATTGTACACCAATCAAAGTGAAGTCCTTTAACAAATGTGTTCCTTATACATAGACGGGTAAGGATAGCATATTATTATCTAAAACGAGTATAGATTGTTCATACATCACTCAAAACTCTTATTTGTGAAATTTTAAACACGCAACCAAAGTGTAGATTCGATTAGTAAACCATTACTTAAAGAAAAACAAAATTCCTTAAATTTGAATTTTCGGTTGTATCAAAGCAAAACAGGTATGTCAATAAAAATAATTTTTTGAAAAGAAAAATTTTAAAATTTCAGTGAAATTTGAAAACAATTTTTACTAATAATTAAAATACTACAAGTTTTATATTTATTTGTTCCCATTGGCTCCAACTTTATTATTGATCGTTTTAAAAATATAAGTACACACAATGTCTAGGATGCTTATTCTACTCATTCCATTTTTGAGTGGAGAGTTTAAATTGCATCTAACTATTTTTTTCCTTTTTTAGTGGAGAGTTATTGAATGCATACTACTTAGTGTTTAGTGTTTGATCGATTTTGAAACCTCTTATTTTGATGATTTTCAAAATTAAAACTATGTGTAAGCTACTATATGTTTTTTTGTTGATATTTTTAATGGTGTTATATTCCATATTAAACAATTTGATAATGTTTCATAATAATTTTATGTTGTGCATGACATGACTTTATATAAAAATGAGAAAAAACAATATGGCACATAATATTTAAATAACTAATAAAAATAAAACATCAATGTAAAAACTCATCATAAAAACATCATTAAAAAAAATTATTTACTTCAGGGATAAGAATGCCCCTTGAATTTATACCTGATCCTGATCCCCACTCAAAGGGAGATTTACAGATCAGATAAGTCAATTAAAAATATTTCTTTGCGAGTGGCTCACAGTGCGTACGTCAGGGTTTGTTCTCAGGTTCTCCAAACGAAGATTCTGTGCATGCAGACAAGGGGGTGAGAAGCCTTCGAAATACATGACCGAGCATTTAGATTTGAGCAAACACAGTCAAAATGTCTAGAATGAATGTGACGCTATTAGTCTTATCCTTCCATCTCCACAGCAGAAATGCCCTTCGCGATGTCGAAAACTTTCTCCTCTATGCTTGCAAGCTTAACTATATGATTTTCACTTTGAGCCTTCACCCATCATTTGCATTTCCCTTCTGATATCTGGAGTAATCGAACTTTGTTTGATCTTACTACTGTGGAGTGGATAAGATCTTGAGAAGTTCATTCAATTTTCTGTGAAGTTTTCAGGAATGTCATCTAACGACGGTCTCCATGAACGGCAGTTAATCTTATAATTACCCTTGCCCTGCACCGATCTTGCTGATGTACAACTTGGCCTTGAATTCCTCATCAGTACACCGCCATTTCCGCATGATATCTCCCCTTTCACGGAGAGTTTCTGCAACACAAGAGATGCAAAGGCTGTCTGTCTACTGTCATGCGCTGCACCATCAGAATTAAGCAACTCACATAACTCCTTTGCAGATATCACTACCTTTAATTGACGCACGCTACGCCCTCTTACACGATGCTGTAAGGGAGCTGCAATATTAATATCATCTCCATTTGAAACGTTTTTGACGTTCATCCTTTTCTCCATTAAGCCTTGCAATTCGCTGTTGCTGTGACTGATGATTATCTTCTCATCATCCGCCTCCACATATTTATGAGCATAGTCGCTCACGCAGTTACCCATTTTACTAGGTACACTCCTCACAATCGCTCGTTTAACAGAATCTCCGCAGACTAGTTCTCGTTTAACGGTATCTCTGCAGACAAGTTCTCGTCTAACAGAGTTGCGCTCCATCAGAACAATGGAGGTTGAAGTATATATAGTTCATCATATCTGTTATTAAGGAATACAGATGGGATGGGATTGTGTTCAAACAATATAATAAGTGAGAGCACATGCCCATCTCTATCGTTCAGGACTTTGCCGATTGTTAAATATTCACTAGGTTTTATGGGAAGTAGGCTGATACATGCCAATATTCCTTCCTTAAACAAATGGGAAATTCGCCATTGCCAGGCTGCCTTACTAATCTTCCAGAAGAAAAGTGCCCCCACCCGCCTTCAAAGATTCTTTCACCGAATTCATCCCCCAACACATGAACGCCCCCTCTCGCTTTCAAAGATTCTTCCACCGTATTGATACCCCAACACAGGAATGGATGCAATTTTGTATTGTTGCAGAGATTATGTGATTCTCACGCCAGATGATATGGAAACAGTGTTGCATGTTGGGGCCATTAATGATTGTTCGTGGACCAGCTACAATAGGATAGGATGAGTGAGGTCGCCATTCCTAGGCCGCCTGTCACCTGGGGTTTTGAAAGGAACAGCCCATCCCGTGCCCACACATTGGGTTGTTAGTCCACTCGGTTTACGGTCCCACGTATCATCTTTGGACGAAGCCTTCTGGAATGTCTAGAAGAAAAAAAAGGATTGAAATTCTAATGGGTATTATTCTAAATTCAACCTTCCTATTTCCTATTATTCTATTCTAGGATTTATTTTTAAATGTCATGTTTATGTTTTTTCTAATTTAAAAGTTATGGATTTATGAAGTTTAGAGAGGAATCAAATTTCTAGAGATATAAATTTTTAATCTTTTTTCAAGTTTTACACTTTAAAAAAGGTTTTCATTTCGAAAGATTCGATTCCTCTAAATTTTTGAGAAATGTTAAGACAAATCTATGTTGGTTTAATACATTAATATTAAATTATTAAAAAATATTAATATATCATGTCTTGTAATAGTTGTTTTATATCATGTCTATGTTTTGTTTAATTGAGTAACTAAAGACTTTTTATAGATCATATTTATGTTTTGTCCAATCTAAAAGTAAAGAGAGACTTTTTATTTATTTGGTAGAATTGTTTATTTATCTATTAGCATAGATCTAACTCTGGATCTATCAAGTTACTAGAAAAATCAAATCTCTAGAGGTGCAAACCTTTAACCTTTCCTCAAGTTTTACACTCTAAAAAAGGTTTTCACCTTTTAAGATGGATCTATGCTGGTTTAATATATTAATATTAAACTATTAAAAAATATTAATATATTTTTTAGTATATTAATATATTTTATAATTTATTGCAAGGTCGAAAACCCTAGTTCCATTCTCGACGCGAATTGTTGCATGACTGAACAAGGACACGCCACAGCAAACTACCTACCAAGATCAGGCATAGATAGTCATCTTTTCTGATCCGTCAGTATGAACACAGAAGAGGGGGGGAAACCCCCCTCGTACAACAATGTTACGGTTAACGATCGATCAGGCACAAGGGCAAAACGACCATCGTTTGAGCCGCCAAAGCAGATACGTGAACAACTCCTCGCCAGAGAACAAGGACTCGGCAAGGAAATGGAGACGAAAGCCAACACGTCACATCCAAAAGCACCTCGTGGGTGGCAGCCTGGAAAATGCATCCCACAAACGGAAAAAACCCAGAGATACATCATAAGCTCAGCAAGAGTGGGGGAACATACCCAGTTGAAGCAAGAGCATGCCCTCATTGGCAAATTTCTGGGACTATGACCATCTAAACGAGAACTGAACAGATGGATAAAACATTGGTGGAACCCCAAAGGTGACTATGAGGTTCAACTCAGCTCTAAAGGCTTCTTCACAATCATTCTGTACAACCCAGAAGACCGAGATCGAATATTTGAGAACGACCCATATTTCTACAACTCAGCAGGGCTATTCCTAAGATTCTGGACAAAATGCTTCAGCCCAAACAAGGAGGACTTCACAATGGCACCTATCTAGATTTGCCTCTATTCCTTGCCGCAAGAGTTCTGGCTGGAGGAGATTCTCATGGGAATAGGTAATACAGTGGGTCACTATGTTAAAACCTCAGAAGCCACAAAGCAAAGGAAATACACCTCATATGCCTGAATATGTGTTTATATGAATATATCTAAAGCTCTACCAGGGGCAGTAATGCTAAAATATCAGGATGAAGATTGGAAACAAACACTGGACTATGAACATATCCCTTTCCGTTGCAAGAAATGTCATGAACATGGCCACCTGTTCAGAGACTGCCCCCTAATAAGCAAGCTATCAAAGACAACGATACCACACAAAAATATGGCTTCACCGTTGTCCTGCCCAGAAAGAAAAACCCTCCCAGAAGGCAGATCCCCGACCCCAAGCCTAAGATCTCGACCAAAAACTCTTACGAGATACTGAACCAACTACCAGAAGAAGAAGAAATCCAAGATTCACACAAGGAGTCGCAACAGGGCAAAGAGCAGAACCAAACCCTTTCCTCCTCTGGACCAAACCGAGAAATCTACCCAGAAGAGAGAGGAGATAGAGACAATGACATTTTAATGCAGATGGATGCTCAAGATTTAGCAGGCATTGACCTTGAGAAACTTGAGGAAGCCCTCAATCAAAAAGATCTGCAAGTCCTCCCTGAAGAGCAACTCTGAAAGGTACACAAGGTCTTTATCGACTCAATAGTGGGATCCATGGCATTCTTAGGCATAGCCACAGAATTAGGCTCAGGCTCAAAAAAGATACCACGAGAAAACAAATGAAGGGGGCGCAAACTAGTACATCAACTAATCAAGGAAGTGGGCAATCTCATGATCAACTCAGGACAAATTCACAAGCTCTCAGAGAGATACTTCCACCCAACTCCACCCTCATTATGATGAAGATCATCACTTGGAACATTAGAGGACTCAATGGCAGATCCAAACAAAGGATCCTCTGAGATTGCATCAAGGTAGAAAACCCAGACATTCTAATGTTACAAGAAATGAAATGTGCACAGACAGAAGCTGAGACCATCTTCCAACGCATCTAGAGAGGATGTGAATTTGTTCTAACAGACTTATCCGGGGCCTTAGGGGGTCTATCCATACTTTGGAATTTGAGAAACACTACTCTCAGTAGATCTTTCTCCACAATAGGCACCATAACAGCCCACTTTGAAGTCACAGGCTCGAATGAGGAGGGGACCATCACCAACGTCTATGGACCCCAAAGTCAACAGGAAAAGGATAAATTTATGAAGCAGCTAGCTCTCACCAAATCATTGGCAACCACACCTAACTGGATCATAGGAGGCGATTTCAACATGATCCTGTCGCTGGAGGAAAAAAACGGCGGGAGAAAAAGGCTAGAACAAGACAGTGGTAAGTTCAAAACCCTCATTGAATATCTAAAGCTAGTAGATATAGAGAACAATAATGGTACTTTCACTTGGTCCAACCACATATTAGGAAACCAACATGTAGCCTATCGCCTGGACCGCTTCCTTGTGGCTAAGGAACTAATGGAAAAGGACCTTTGCATGGAAAATCTCATTCTCCCTAAAGTTGGATTGGACCACTGGCCAATAGCCTTCCATCTAGAAATAGAGGCAATACCCAAATATAAACCCTTTCGGTTTGAGAAATTCTAGCTGACACACCCAGACTTTCATCAGCTTGCAAAAACATGGTGGGCTCAGGCAGAAATAGATCATGGCACTAGCATGTACAGATTCCAGCAAAGACTCAAAAACATCAAGCAATCGCTAAAACACTGGAATAAAAACACCTTCGGAAACATATTCCAGAGCATGCAGGAAATAGAGAACAATCTAATGGAGATACAAAAAAAATTCATTTTAGGAACTTGAACTGATGAACTAATGGAAGAGGAAGAGAAGCTACAAGCGCAACTAGAAGAAAGGAGAAAGTAAGAGGAAATTTTATGGAGGTAGAAGTCCAGGGTACAATGGCTCAAAGAGGGGGAAAAGAACACAAAATTCTTCCACAGAACCATGGTACACCGCCGACACATCAACAAAATTACTCATCTGGAGGACGAACAGGGAAATCCAATCAGAGAACATACCCAAATAGAAGCAGAGCTTAATAGGTACTACCATGATCTCCTAATGGAAACCAGGGAGGATAGAGACGTAGCCATCAGACGAGTAACCAGTCACATACCCTCTTTGGTTACCCCTGAATAGAACACATCTCTAATGAGACATATCACTCAAGAGGAAGTGGACCAAGCAGCAAAATCTATGCCCCCAGGAAAATCCCCAGGCCCAGATGGATTCACTACTGACTTCTTCCATCATTGTTGGGACATAGTAAGAAAAGAGGTCTGGGAGGTTGTAGAGGAATCACAGATGTTAGGCCAAGTTCTCTCGACCCTCAATGCAAGCTTCCTCACCCTAATACCGAAAGAGGAACTGGTCACAAATCCCAAACAGTTCAGACCTATTTCTCTATGTAATGTAATTTACAAAATCATTACAAAGGTGGCTGGGAATCGCCTCAAGCCAATGTTTCCCTTCGTCATCTCTAAAGAACAAGCAGGATATGTAGAGGGTAGAAAAATCATGGATAGTGTTATACTATCTCATGAGGTCATCCACTCTCTCAAGTCAAAAAAAACTCTAGGTATGCTAATAAAACTTGATCTTTCAAAATCTTTCGATAGAGTCAGCTGGTAGTACCTTCGCGCCACTTTAAATTCTTTTGGTTTTGATCAGCATTCAGTGAACTGGATCTTGAACCTCACCTCCTCGGCCTTCTTTTCCATCCTTGTCAATGGAGACCCTTCCCAACCCTTCTCACCCTCTAGAGGTATCAGACAAGGGGACCCCTTATCTCCCTTTTTATTCATACTCATGGCGGAAGGCCTGGGACATTACATTAAATCAGCAGTCCTAGAAGAATCTCTCAAAAGATTGCCTCTACACAACATCCAACTGGCACCTTCACACAGTCAATTTGTTGATGACACCCTACTCATGAACTCCCGAACTGCAAGAGAGGAAAACAACCTTAATTCCATCCTTTCTGATTTCACAGAAGCATCAGGCATGACGCTTAACCTAGACAAATCCAAACTCTTCTTTTTCAGTACCCTGGCTGCAATCCAACTTTACATTTCCAAACTCCTGGGAATACCCAAGATCTCCCTTCTGTCCAATTACCTAAGCATTCCTCTAACAAGAGCAACAACAAAATCCATCTCCTGGGACAACCTCCTCCTCTCCATCTCCAACAAGTTGAACAACTGGACCTTCAAAACGCTAAACATTGCGGCCAAGATTGTCCTACTTAAATTAATTTTGAAAACCCTTCCCACCTACCTTTTCACTGCCCTATCAACTCCTAAGAAAATCATCAAAGCTATAAGGAACCTCCAGCGAAAATTCCTCTGGCAAAGCCTTCAACCCAACAAGAAGTGGGCGCTTCTAGGATGGGATAAGATCTGCACACCAAAAAGCATGGGAGGCCTGGGACTCCAAGATCCAGGAAAGCTCAATCAGGTAATGGGAGCCAAAATGTGGTGGAGATGAATGAAAACACCAGACGCTCTATGGGCACAAATCTAGAAAAATAAATACACTCCCTCCATGAAAGCTAACCAAATCATTAGGCACAATGCTCGAATATAGGGATCTAACATTTGGAACACAACTTGGCAAAATAGAGACCTGGTACAAAACCACGCTTTTTGGGAGATACAAAATGGAGAAAGTGCCATGTTTTGGCAAGACTCATGGCAGCAACTCAAACCTCTAAATGACCTAGAAGAGCTAAGGCCCCTTAAACAGGCTCTCAACCAAGACATTCCTCTAAGGGTGAAAGATCTCTGGAAACCTGAGGAGCAAAGACTGCAGTGGCGAAAGTGGAAAACTTCTAACCAGGAATTAAGGGTTCCAGAGAACCTAAACTTGCAAACTTGGCAACACTATGCAAGTCATCGAAAAATCCCCAATAGAGAAGGCGTGGATATTCTCAGATGGGGGCACTCCACAACTGACAACTTCTCAGTCAAAGAAGCCTACTACCTACAAGGCAACTACGAAAATCAGGAAAAGGAAAACATATGGAACAAGGTTTGGAACCCGGTACTCTGGCCCAAGGTGTCCACCTTCCTCTGGCTGATTGCACACAACAGAATTCTAACCTAGGACAATCTCAGAAGAAGAGGCTTCATTGGGCCCTCAATTTGCGTCTTATGCCAACAAGAAGAGGAAACCAAAGAACATTTATTCAACGGATGTCACTATAGCCAGCCGATATGGGACCAGGGAGCTCAAATAATGCGCAGATCCAATCAAAACAGAAGAAACATCAGAGGCATGATTGAAAACTAAGACTCAACCACTTACAACAACCCTCTACTGAATTATATTTGGCAACTCCTCCCAGGATTTATTCTCTGGCAGATAACGAAGCAACGAAACAGAAGAATCTTCCACTCCAAGGACTCCACACCAGGATTAACTTGGGAAAAAATTGTCACACTTATCAAGGAAACAGTTAGAAGCAAAACTTGGAAACTAGAGGACTTAAATTGCAACCCAGAAGAACAATGCATTCTCCAAAGCTAGCAGCCCAACTTGATTAATAAAATGACGATCAAGGCACCTAAACGCCAAAACAACAGTCCAACCATCTGGACCCCTCCTCCTATAGGTTTCATAAAGATCAACTTCGATGGGGCTTCCAAAGGAAACCCAGGACCAGCTAGCTATGGAGCCACACTTAGAAACTCCAGCGGAGAAATCCTCGTCCTGGCAGCGGGATATCTGGGGGGAAACAAAAAACAATGCAATGGAGTTAATGGGCCTACTGCAAGGTCTCCAAATAGCAATCGCTCAAAATAGCTACAAGCTCATCTTGGAAGGGGACTCACAAATTGTCATTCAGCTGATCACCAAAATCCTCCATGGGGAAAACCCACAGAAAATATCACCCAGCTGGCGACTCTCTGGGTTGCTAGAGTAATTCAAGGGCCTCCTAAGGGCCAACCTTAGCATCACCCCTTCTCATGTGAGGGGAGAGGCAAATAGGGTAGCGGATTTCCTGACAAATGAAGGAGTAACAAAGGAGACAAAACACATACATTGGGAAGCACACAACTCTGAAGACTCAGACATCTCAGAGCGATGTCAAGTTCTTGCCAACAGGGATCTCCAACCCCCGGATGGGGTGCCACGCGGAGAGGGAAGGATATGCGGATCAGGGCTAGGTGGTGCCATAAATGTTGGCCACCAGCTCCCATCTCCTCTACATTTATGATGGGATTAAACCCAGGAAGCCTTCACCAAATGACGAGGCCTCTCACTAGTACGAGGAGGACGGTCGATCAACGCATTAAGACCATAGCCTTAATGGCCATAGATATCATATTCAGCCTTATCAACAGTCTTGAAGGATTTGTGATGCATTTGAAGGTTGCAAAGCCGAAGGATGAACCTTAGAGGAGCAGGAATAGAGACACCCTTTCAGCTGGTATTTCGACAATAGCTTTGTCTTTTAGCATGCCAAGAGCAAGGGGGCAGCCTCGCAGAGGCGCTGCTTGGTATGCGGCCGACTCACGTAGGAAGAGGAAGAAGAAATTTGAAAGAGCATTAGTTATAGCTAGTAGGAGGAGACCCACGAAGTCCAGAAGAATTGGAACACCTCCCATGGCGTATGTCTTCATGGTTCCGGACAATTGGGCCCCCCCTGCTTGTTTTGGAAAGGACACCATAACCCCTACTACAAGCACAACACAAGGTCCTAGGGACACTCCAGCTGAGGAATTTACACCTTGCTTCGTGTAGGAAGAGATACATGAAGGCATAGAAGAAAACATCCATATCACAACTGACAAACCTTCTAAGGAAATGGCGCAGCAGAATAGGCAGCGAGAGCACCAGGATGAGGCCGACGCATGGATGAAAGCTCCTCTCTCCTCCACTTCGCAAGACTCGTAGGAACAACCACCACTTCTTCACCCAAAGCACCTGGAATTAATCTTCGATGTTCGTAGCATGGTGGACGATCAAATTTTCAGGGCCATTCACATCAACCAACACCTCGATATGATTTACGTCACCTACTCCAGCACTACCCCAAGACACCAATGCGCCACTTGCACACAGGTCTACGCAATTCCAGTCAGACGCGGCAAGAATCAAGATGATTATGAGGACACCGATTAAAAGGTTTTCCTGCATGCTCATAGTTAGAAACTTTTTTCTTTTGTTGCAAACCAGAGTTGTAGCTCAGTTAGCTTGTAGCAATGAGAGTGGTAGCATAGTGAAGAACAAACTAATACTAAAGTTGGCCATGCATCCTAGTTTCCTTCGGGCAGGATGGCAGTCTGGAATTTTGAGTTTGAAAAGTGGCATGGAATGACCAGCTGTCTTGGTTTCCTTTTCAAGCGGGACAGTTGGCACTTCAATA
>JZKD02S1059157.1:0-13263 GCA_000966675.3 Picea glauca | reverse complement strand
TCTTATTCCATGGGTTATTGTACTCCACATGTTTCTACAATAGTTGGGTGCAGTTGGCAGCTACATGGGGATTGTCCTACCCCTCATCCTTCATTGAAGTTGCTTCCTTAGAATTGCTACAACCCTTGGTCACATGTTTGATTGATGCGCTCCATGCTCGACCTTGTACATATTTCTAAGCTTTTGGGTATATATATATATATAAGGTGTTTTTATACTTTTAACACTATAAGGATTCAAAACTGTTGAATATGCAGTTTTTCTTTCTGCACTTTATTGAATCTCTCAAAACTTTGACATTTAAATATGATCTTTTGTTGTTTTATGCCATGATGCTTATATTGCTACGTATTTACCCTTGAGGTCTTATCAACCTACCTTCAGTCAATGATGTCCAGGGCACTATCCCTTGTGTTTTTGGACCTATGCGACTTTGTTTTTTTTACTTGGATTATTTACCTTGGTTCAAATTGACATCTTTCACTTCATATTGTATATGTTTATTGCTTGGCACTTCCCATTGTAGATTTGTCTTTATTTGATTAGAAAAAAATTTGTTTTCATTATTTCATATTGTTTATCAAATACTTTTGTGTTGTAGATGATATTTTTGTTGTGATTCGTAAGAGAGTGAAGGAGTTGAACTAGACCAACTTGCAAACCCTAAATCTTACAGTAAACAAGGAGAAGGACAACACTAGGGAAACACAACATAATTCCCCACCAAGTGCATCTATTTATTAAGTGACCTATCCATAATTGATGACAACATGCATTCGAAAAAGTGTATAACAAGTAAAATTTTGAGAGTGATCTATATGCTTCAACAATTCACAAAAAAAATGAGAATAACACCGAAAGAAGTAGAATAATACAAATGGTAGCGGTACAAAACTAGGATTCCTCTAATTCTAAGAAAGGTGGGTAGGAATCGACCAACTTTATCAAATGTACGAAAAAGGTTTCCTAACTAATGAAATCAAGGAAGATAGTTTTAATGCAATCTCAATGCAATCACATTTCCTTCCAACGCAAGTAGGTTTATCTCTCGTGGTGTCCTCTTCATACGCACGTATATTATTATAGTATAAATGCATCCCTTAAATAGTTTGACTCACAGAGGGATTTCATAAATGCAGTGTTGGTGAGGGAGGAAAAGAACTATCAATATTTTGAATTAGCACTAAAATGAATTCTTGGAAGAAGAAATAAAGTCAACGACCTTGTCAGTCATATCATTCTATTGAAATTGAACTTGTGACTTTTATCCCTAAAAGGTTCTAACATTGACAATCAGAACCAAAGTGAAGTTGACATAAGTGTTGCTACAATTGAGAGAGGGTTGTCTTTTGTTGAGGAGACATTATAGTAATTTTAGGAATTTAAAGAGCTACAAGGTGTTGTTGTTATCGTGGTCTAGATAGATGGTGATGCTATAATTATTCTTGCGGACATTTTGTATCCCACAAGCAGTAGGGTGGGGTGTGAGTTTGACTCACCACAAAGGTAGAAAAAAAATAAGGTAGGCTCATGCGCATATGTTAATCCACGTGCTACTGTCTGGTACTACAAATGTAATGTTTTCACGATTATAAGAAATTATACCATAGGTGTTCTCTACAGAAGTATCTTTTTCTGGTGGATTGAATCTCTAGGAATAGAATCCCACCCTCGAAAAAATTTCAATTGTGAATACCATTGTTCAAATCTCACAAATAGAAAATGAAAGCGCCACTTTTTCTATGCAGAGCTACTATACCATCTTCAAGGGCCTATAGTTTATGCTGCCAACTTCCTTAATTTATTGTCACTTTGAAGGCCATGTACATGGTTTATGCATGCGTGCAGAGCATGCTTAATAAAATGAAATTGTATTTAGTAAAAAAAAACATGATTCTTTTTATATTTTCACAAGAACAACTTAGTTATTCCATAGTTAATGTTGATATTATGTTATGTAATATAAAAGGCTAGTTTGTACAAAGGTCCTATCATTAACCATAGGATGAACAATAGTTTTTTTTTCATAGGACCTGCAAACATCCTCAATCCCGATTGTAGGACCCCAACCTGGTTCAAGGTAACTTTACTTTTGAGTTGGCCCTACCACTAAATATGGATAAATTACAAATGGAACTGAAACTAGGAAAGATGTTAATTCTTCAAAGCGTGCTTCTTCCACGACAACTAAAGGAAAGAAAATATGGCTAAGGGAAGCTAGTCTCGCCTCTAATGCTATTTGATATGGATTTGGATCTCTAATTGCTAGTTCTATGCATGTATCTCAACCTGGAAGAAATGATGCAATAGGAATTAGATCTATATATTACGAGTCTCGGTCTCATTGCTCAACATGTCGCTATGGAGCTGGATCAAGAGAAACTGCATCTAGATATGCACATGTATCTACTACTAGATATGTTGTTGGCCCAAGAATAGGAACTTAATCTGCATCTAGATCTGTACCTATCTTTTTTGGTGGTTGGTTGAGGGAGATGTCCTCTTCTCTACGATAAAGGAGGACCATCCTCTCTAGCATCGTACTTGGGATTTATTGTGTTATCCATAAACCATCATAAGTTGACCTTCCCATAAATGGGATTGTAGAAGCTTGAAACGTGAGTTCGAATCTTGAATCCTGTAAATCATATCGATTTTCTTCCCATGTGGATTCTTACCATAAGAGACAATCCCTCATGATGTTCTTGAATCTTCATCTTTGGATGGCAAGTGGACCATACCAAGAGGATTCTATTATTATTTGAGGGCTTTGTGTAGTTTTATTATTCTAAGAATTGTGCCTTGTGTAGAATTCTTCTTTGTGTTGGGGAAATATGAAGTCCACTTGTTTCTATTATGTATTATTTTCAATACGTTTCTATTCTTCATGTTTTGGGAAGAATTTGGGCTTTTTAAAAACCTTAAACCTTAAATGCTAGCAATGTTGTTTTCTACTTTACAACATCGAATTTTTGTAGAACCCATGCGACAATTGAAGGTGATGTTTGTTCTATGTAATGAGGATGCAACCATTACATGCAGTGATAATTGAATTGATCGTTATTTTCGTCTATTGGGTGTGGATTGTGTGTGCAACCCCTTCATTCATTGACCAATATTGTTGGTCCTCATAGCTAGATTCACCTGGTTATTGTAGGTAAACAAGATTCTTTCTAATGGAAGCTAAAGAAGTCTTGTGGTAATTATGGGAAGCTACATGAATTTAGGCATTTACTTGTATTTTATTTAAATCTCACTTCATGTAATTCTTGCACAAAGGTTGACTAGATCTATGGTCCTTGCATAATATACATGCAATAAAATATTTTGATCTATATTTGATATTCTTTGTCTATATTGCTATGAATCCAAGAAATAATATGAAAATATGTAGTATTTTATTCTTATTTTATGCATCTCTTACTAATCTTATGGATACTATTGCATTTCTAAGTGCCCTTATCACAGGGTAACTCAAAAGGAATATACACAATGATATTTCTAAGCACCTTTACTAATTCCATTGTTTCCCATATTTTCTATTTACAACACAATGATGAGGCTCCACTTGGTCCTAGTGTTCGAGCCTAAGATCTGATACCAAATGTAATGCATCTCCATTGTTTATTTTTAAATAAGCTAGGCTTAAGAATTAAGTTCATTACATTTTAGTATTTCACTTAAACCATAGAAAATTTGCAGCAACCAAGATCACAAGAAGAAACACCATGCACAAGTACACAAGAAGTATCCTGGGAAACCCTTCTAAACAAGGGAAGAAAACCCAACCAATCTTTTTCTATATTCTTCAAGAGAAATACCTCCACCACCATAAACACCTAGCACACAAAAGGGTGCTCACAAACCCTAGAAGACTAGCACCCAAGAGAGGTGAGCACTTTTCCCAAGAAGATGTACTTGCTGAAATTTCCAAACTCACAATTTAGATATGTTTCCTCAATGGGGAATTTACCTTTACTTATATTAGACTGAACCATTCAACATAAGTGTCTATTGGCACAACAGATCCGCCCTCTCTAACTCGCAATATAATTAATAATAACCATATTAATTATCTTTACATTAATTATCTATTATATTAAGGTGGGGCCGACCTGTGCCCTTTACATTACAATTAGTGTTACAGGTAAGTCTGACTCTTGAACAATATAGAAAGGGATCTCATGCACCCACTAGTGCTCAACCACTAGGGGCACATCCATAGGGATGTCCATATCTCTATCTCATTGTGTCTTAGAGGAGAACCACACTCACTAGTGCTCAACCAATAGGATCACGTTCACCTGTGCTCATCCACAGACATGTCCACTCAATAGATCTTCTTTCCCACTAAATTACACATGAGAGGCATCTAGATTTCATCATCTCAACTCTCTTCTCAGAGGAGGCTAATACATCCTCTTCATCTTTGTCTCATAACGATGCACCCAACTCACAGGAAATCACACGCTCACCTTATGCTCAGCCACAAGCACATCCAACTCAGCAAATATCCTTTCTCACTGTGTTACATAGGAGAATCATCTAGAGTTATTCTCAACTCTCTGTAAGGAGGAGGTCATCACTACGTTCCAGTTCTGTCTCAGATAGGAACCAGACACCCATCTCATGGGCTCTCTCTCAGGTCGACTCAATCAATTTGTGTCCTGGAGAATGTATCACGCAGTTGTAATAATCAACACTCCCTCTCATCTAGGGAGGCATTCTTCATTAGGCCAAGTCTCACACGGAAGTACTTCAAACTTTGTCTTGGCTATAGTCATCAACACTCCCTCTCAACTAGGGAGGTATTCTTCACCAAGTCAATTTGGTTAAGACGTCTACAATGTACTCATGTGTAGGAAGGCACAACATGTGTGATGTTTTTCTCTACATAATGTCTCTGATATAGTGATATTTTATCTCAAAGCGTTTTGATCTATCATGAAACATTGGGTTCTCAAAGAGATTTACACACATCTCTGGTTATCATCATAGAATCTATCTCATGATCAAGTAAATATTTCAGAAGCTTGTGAATCCACACTGATTTGCACACTCAATGATATATACTCTGCTTCTATGGTATTCAAGGCCATAGAGCTTTGTTTCCTGCTGAACCAGGAAACCATGACAACCGTCATGGTAAAACAAAAATCGGATGTTCTCTTCCAGTCCACTATACTCTCTGCTCAATCTGTATCAGCATATCATGCAAAATCAAGTTCACACTGGAGGCATATCTCATGCCATATCCAACTGTGACTCGTATATATCTCAATACATGTTTTGTTGTTGTCCAATGAGTCTATCTCAGTTGACTCATGGAATGACTAAGTACATTCAATGTATAGCATGAATCAAGTCTGGTGTTAACCAGATACATCAATGATCCAATCAGTTGTGGATCAATCTCGTCTGAATCATCATCAATCTTTTTCTTCAAATCCATCACCGTTTATTTGCATTTTGTCATACTGAACTTCTTTAATATTCCCACTATATATTTTCCTTGACTTGGGAAAATCTCATATGTCCTCTGTCATACTTCTTGTCCCAAGAAGTAGTGAATCATACTCATATCCTTCATCTTGAAATCAGAAGTCAAAGCTTACTTGTATCCAACAACAAGGCCTTTTGAATAAGTCATTAAAATCAGGCTCTCGTCACCAACATTGTAATAATATAGGTTTGGATCAACAACACTTTTGTTGAAACCCAAACTCATCAAGAATATATCCATCTGATATAGTTTCCAACTCATGGATGGTAGTACGGATGGAAGTGTATCAAGCTTACTGGATCAAGTGTCTCATCATAGAAAACTTCCTATGTTTGTGAGAATCCTCTGGCTATAGATCTTGCTTTGTATTTCTCGACGCTTCCATCAATTGTATGCTTGATCTTATAGATCCACTTGGAAATCACCACATACTTCCCTTCTGGTCTCTGAACAATATCTTATACATCATTATTTAAGATATATTGATATTCTTCTATTATGACATCTTTCCATAAGTGTTCTCATATTGCTTGTCTAAGACAACTAGGTTCAGAATCAATGAAGTGGCTCATGACTGAAGGATATATAAAAAAAAAATATTTTTCTTTCTCGGGATGTGCCTTGAGAGGCTTGTATGTTTCTCTTCCTCTTGCAGAGTGAGCCTAGGTAGGGATTTTCTGCCCTATTGCAATATCTCTAGACATGTCAACTGGAGCAACTGGATTAGTTGGAATAATGTTTGTCTCCCTATGAACTACTGAAGGGGGAGAAGGTATTGTCTCACTGTCAATCTCCATCTGAGATTCTCTGGATCTTTGAAAGGCTATCTCTTCTTTAAGGACAACATATATTCTTGTATTAATCCATCTCTGACTAGGGATGGCGATCTGGAATGTCTTATAAGATTCATTGTTATCCCACAAATGTATCATTTCTCCCTGAAGGGTCTAGCTTGGACTTCTTCTCTTTGGGTACATGAAAATACACTGGGCACCCAAATATCCTGAAGTGTTCAATCTCAGGCTTCACTCTGGTGAAGGATTCTTNTCTTATTCCATGGGTTATTGTACTCCACATGTTTCTACAATAGTTGGGTGCAGTTGGCAGCTACATGGGGATTGTCCTACCCCTCATCCTTCATTGAAGTTGCTTCCTTAGAATTGCTACAACCCTTGGTCACATGTTTGATTGATGCGCTCCATGCTCGACCTTGTACATATTTCTAAGCTTTTGGGTATATATATATATATAAGGTGTTTTTATACTTTTAACACTATAAGGATTCAAAACTGTTGAATATGCAGTTTTTCTTTCTGCACTTTATTGAATCTCTCAAAACTTTGACATTTAAATATGATCTTTTGTTGTTTTATGCCATGATGCTTATATTGCTACGTATTTACCCTTGAGGTCTTATCAACCTACCTTCAGTCAATGATGTCCAGGGCACTATCCCTTGTGTTTTTGGACCTATGCGACTTTGTTTTTTTTACTTGGATTATTTACCTTGGTTCAAATTGACATCTTTCACTTCATATTGTATATGTTTATTGCTTGGCACTTCCCATTGTAGATTTGTCTTTATTTGATTAGAAAAAAATTTGTTTTCATTATTTCATATTGTTTATCAAATACTTTTGTGTTGTAGATGATATTTTTGTTGTGATTCGTAAGAGAGTGAAGGAGTTGAACTAGACCAACTTGCAAACCCTAAATCTTACAGTAAACAAGGAGAAGGACAACACTAGGGAAACACAACATAATTCCCCACCAAGTGCATCTATTTATTAAGTGACCTATCCATAATTGATGACAACATGCATTCGAAAAAGTGTATAACAAGTAAAATTTTGAGAGTGATCTATATGCTTCAACAATTCACAAAAAAAATGAGAATAACACCGAAAGAAGTAGAATAATACAAATGGTAGCGGTACAAAACTAGGATTCCTCTAATTCTAAGAAAGGTGGGTAGGAATCGACCAACTTTATCAAATGTACGAAAAAGGTTTCCTAACTAATGAAATCAAGGAAGATAGTTTTAATGCAATCTCAATGCAATCACATTTCCTTCCAACGCAAGTAGGTTTATCTCTCGTGGTGTCCTCTTCATACGCACGTATATTATTATAGTATAAATGCATCCCTTAAATAGTTTGACTCACAGAGGGATTTCATAAATGCAGTGTTGGTGAGGGAGGAAAAGAACTATCAATATTTTGAATTAGCACTAAAATGAATTCTTGGAAGAAGAAATAAAGTCAACGACCTTGTCAGTCATATCATTCTATTGAAATTGAACTTGTGACTTTTATCCCTAAAAGGTTCTAACATTGACAATCAGAACCAAAGTGAAGTTGACATAAGTGTTGCTACAATTGAGAGAGGGTTGTCTTTTGTTGAGGAGACATTATAGTAATTTTAGGAATTTAAAGAGCTACAAGGTGTTGTTGTTATCGTGGTCTAGATAGATGGTGATGCTATAATTATTCTTGCGGACATTTTGTATCCCACAAGCAGTAGGGTGGGGTGTGAGTTTGACTCACCACAAAGGTAGAAAAAAAATAAGGTAGGCTCATGCGCATATGTTAATCCACGTGCTACTGTCTGGTACTACAAATGTAATGTTTTCACGATTATAAGAAATTATACCATAGGTGTTCTCTACAGAAGTATCTTTTTCTGGTGGATTGAATCTCTAGGAATAGAATCCCACCCTCGAAAAAATTTCAATTGTGAATACCATTGTTCAAATCTCACAAATAGAAAATGAAAGCGCCACTTTTTCTATGCAGAGCTACTATACCATCTTCAAGGGCCTATAGTTTATGCTGCCAACTTCCTTAATTTATTGTCACTTTGAAGGCCATGTACATGGTTTATGCATGCGTGCAGAGCATGCTTAATAAAATGAAATTGTATTTAGTAAAAAAAAACATGATTCTTTTTATATTTTCACAAGAACAACTTAGTTATTCCATAGTTAATGTTGATATTATGTTATGTAATATAAAAGGCTAGTTTGTACAAAGGTCCTATCATTAACCATAGGATGAACAATAGTTTTTTTTTCATAGGACCTGCAAACATCCTCAATCCCGATTGTAGGACCCCAACCTGGTTCAAGGTAACTTTACTTTTGAGTTGGCCCTACCACTAAATATGGATAAATTACAAATGGAACTGAAACTAGGAAAGATGTTAATTCTTCAAAGCGTGCTTCTTCCACGACAACTAAAGGAAAGAAAATATGGCTAAGGGAAGCTAGTCTCGCCTCTAATGCTATTTGATATGGATTTGGATCTCTAATTGCTAGTTCTATGCATGTATCTCAACCTGGAAGAAATGATGCAATAGGAATTAGATCTATATATTACGAGTCTCGGTCTCATTGCTCAACATGTCGCTATGGAGCTGGATCAAGAGAAACTGCATCTAGATATGCACATGTATCTACTACTAGATATGTTGTTGGCCCAAGAATAGGAACTTAATCTGCATCTAGATCTGTACCTATCTTTTTTGGTGGTTGGTTGAGGGAGATGTCCTCTTCTCTACGATAAAGGAGGACCATCCTCTCTAGCATCGTACTTGGGATTTATTGTGTTATCCATAAACCATCATAAGTTGACCTTCCCATAAATGGGATTGTAGAAGCTTGAAACGTGAGTTCGAATCTTGAATCCTGTAAATCATATCGATTTTCTTCCCATGTGGATTCTTACCATAAGAGACAATCCCTCATGATGTTCTTGAATCTTCATCTTTGGATGGCAAGTGGACCATACCAAGAGGATTCTATTATTATTTGAGGGCTTTGTGTAGTTTTATTATTCTAAGAATTGTGCCTTGTGTAGAATTCTTCTTTGTGTTGGGGAAATATGAAGTCCACTTGTTTCTATTATGTATTATTTTCAATACGTTTCTATTCTTCATGTTTTGGGAAGAATTTGGGCTTTTTAAAAACCTTAAACCTTAAATGCTAGCAATGTTGTTTTCTACTTTACAACATCGAATTTTTGTAGAACCCATGCGACAATTGAAGGTGATGTTTGTTCTATGTAATGAGGATGCAACCATTACATGCAGTGATAATTGAATTGATCGTTATTTTCGTCTATTGGGTGTGGATTGTGTGTGCAACCCCTTCATTCATTGACCAATATTGTTGGTCCTCATAGCTAGATTCACCTGGTTATTGTAGGTAAACAAGATTCTTTCTAATGGAAGCTAAAGAAGTCTTGTGGTAATTATGGGAAGCTACATGAATTTAGGCATTTACTTGTATTTTATTTAAATCTCACTTCATGTAATTCTTGCACAAAGGTTGACTAGATCTATGGTCCTTGCATAATATACATGCAATAAAATATTTTGATCTATATTTGATATTCTTTGTCTATATTGCTATGAATCCAAGAAATAATATGAAAATATGTAGTATTTTATTCTTATTTTATGCATCTCTTACTAATCTTATGGATACTATTGCATTTCTAAGTGCCCTTATCACAGGGTAACTCAAAAGGAATATACACAATGATATTTCTAAGCACCTTTACTAATTCCATTGTTTCCCATATTTTCTATTTACAACACAATGATGAGGCTCCACTTGGTCCTAGTGTTCGAGCCTAAGATCTGATACCAAATGTAATGCATCTCCATTGTTTATTTTTAAATAAGCTAGGCTTAAGAATTAAGTTCATTACATTTTAGTATTTCACTTAAACCATAGAAAATTTGCAGCAACCAAGATCACAAGAAGAAACACCATGCACAAGTACACAAGAAGTATCCTGGGAAACCCTTCTAAACAAGGGAAGAAAACCCAACCAATCTTTTTCTATATTCTTCAAGAGAAATACCTCCACCACCATAAACACCTAGCACACAAAAGGGTGCTCACAAACCCTAGAAGACTAGCACCCAAGAGAGGTGTGCACTTTTCCCAAGAAGATGTACTTGCTGAAATTTCCAAACTCACAATTTAGATATGTTTCCTCAATGGGGAATTTACATTTACTTATATTAGACTGAACCATTCAACATAAGTGTCTATTGGCACAACAGATCCGCCCTCTCTAACTCGCAATATAATTAATAATAACCATATTAATGATCTTTACATTAATTATCTATTATATTAAGGTGGGCCCGACCTGTGCCCTTTACATTACAATTAGTGTTACAGGTAAGTTTGACTCTTGAACAATATAGAAAGGGATCTCATGCACCCACTAGTGCTCAACCACTAGGGGCAAATCCATAGGGATTTCCATATCTCTATCTCATTGTGTCTTAGAGGAGAACCACACTCACTAGTGCTCAACCAATAGGATCACGTTCACCTGTGCTCATCCACGGACATGTCCACTCAATAGATCTTCTTTCCCACTAAATTACACATGAGAGGCATCTAGATTTCATCATCTCAACTCTCTTCTCAGAGGAGGCTAATACATCCTCTTCATCTTTGTCTCATAACGATGCACCCAACTCACAGGAAATCACACGCTCACCTTATGCTCAGCCACAAGCACATCCAACTCAGCAAATATCCTTTCTCACTGTGTTACATAGGAGAATCATCTAGAGTTATTCTCAACTCTCTGTAAGGAGGAGGTCATCACTACGTTCCAGTTCTGTCTCAGATAGGAACCAGACACCCATCTCATGGGCTCTCTCTCAGGTCGACTCAATCAATTTGTGTCCTGGAGAATGTATCACGCAGTTGTAATAATCAACACTCCCTCTCATCTAGGGAGGCATTCTTCATTAGGCCAAGTCTCACACGGAAGTACTTCAAACTTTGTCTTGGCTATAGTCATCAACACTCCCTCTCAACTAGGGAGGTATTCTTCACCAAGTCAATTTGGTTAAGACGTCTACAATGTACTCATGTGTAGGAAGGCACAACATGTGTGATGTTTTTCTCTACATAATGTCTCTGATATAGTGATATTTTATCTCAAAGCGTTTTGATCTATCATGAAACATTGGGTTCTCAAAGAGATTTACACACATCTCTGGTTATCATCATAGAATCTATCTCATGATCAAGTAAATATTTCAGAAGCTTGTGAATCCACACTGATTTGCACACTCAATGATATATACTCTGCTTCTATGGTATTCAAGGCCATAGAGCTTTGTTTCCTGCTGAACCAGGAAACCATGACAACCGTCATGGTAAAACAAAAATCGGATGTTCTCTTCCAGTCCACTATACTCTCTGCTCAATCTGTATCAGCATATCATGCAAAATCAAGTTCACACTGGAGGCATATCTCATGCCATATCCAACTGTGACTCGTATATATCTCAATACATGTTTTGTTGTTGTCCAATGAGTCTATCTCAGTTGACTCATGGAATGACTAAGTACATTCAATGTATAGCATGAATCAAGTCTGGTGTTAACCAGATACATCAATGATCCAATCAGTTGTGGATCAATCTCGTCTGAATCATCATCAATCTTTTTCTTCAAATCCATCACCGTTTATTTGCATTTTGTCATACTGAACTTCTTTAATATTCCCACTATATATTTTCCTTGACTTGGGAAAATCTCATATGTCCTCTGTCATACTTCTTGTCCCAAGAAGTAGTGAATCATACTCATATCCTTCATCTTGAAATCAGAAGTCAAAGCTTACTTGTATCCAACAACAAGGCCTTTTGAATAAGTCATTAAAATCAGGCTCTCGTCACCAACATTGTAATAATATAGGTTTGGATCAACAACACTTTTGTTGAAACCCAAACTCATCAAGAATATATCCATCTGATATAGTTTCCAACTCATGGATGGTAGTACGGATGGAAGTGTATCAAGCTTACTGGATCAAGTGTCTCATCATAGAAAACTTCCTATGTTTGTGAGAATCCTCTGGCTATAGATCTTGCTTTGTATTTCTCGACGCTTCCATCAATTGTATGCTTGATCTTATAGATCCACTTGGAAATCACCACATACTTCCCTTCTGGTCTCTGAACAATATCTTATACATCATTATTTAAGATATATTGATATTCTTCTATTATGACATCTTTCCATAAGTGTTCTCATATTGCTTGTCTAAGACAACTAGGTTCAGAATCAATGAAGTGGCTCATGACTGAAGGATATATAAAAAAAAAATATTTTTCTTTCTCGGGATGTGCCTTGAGAGGCTTGTATGTTTCTCTTCCTCTTGCAGAGTGAGCCTAGGTAGGGATTTTCTGCCCTATTGCAATATCTCTAGACATGTCAACTGGAGCAACTGGATTAGTTGGAATAATGTTTGTCTCCCTATGAACTACTGAAGGGGGAGAAGGTATTGTCTCACTGTCAATCTCCATCTGAGATTCTCTGGATCTTTGAAAGGCTATCTCTTCTTTAAGGACAACATATATTCTTGTATTAATCCATCTCTGACTAGGGATGGCGATCTGGAATGTCTTATAAGATTCATTGTTATCCCACAAATGTATCATTTCTCCCTGAAGGGTCTAGCTTGGACTTCTTCTCTTTGGGTACATGAAAATACACTGGGCACCCAAATATCCTGAAGTGTTCAATCTCAGGCTTCACTCTGGTGAAGGATTCTTTGAGATTTATGTTTTTCAAAGTCTGGTGAAGACTCTTGTTCTGAACATTTACTATGCCATGCATGTTTCTGCCCATAGAATCATAGAAGGATTATGATCATGCATTATTGCATTGACTGCCTCGGTGATGGTTCTATTCTTCCTGTTTCTCAATTAGTTTTGAC
>JZKD02S1059135.1:0-13263 GCA_000966675.3 Picea glauca | reverse complement strand
CCCTTACCCTACATTGTTAGGAATCGATTGGGCCTTCGAAAATTCCACTGTTGTTGATTTAAAGAAATGACACATGACATTTGAGAAAGTTGGCCTTAGGATCGTTGCACCTTTAAATCTAGATGAAGGTCCACGATACATAAAACCTATCAAATAAGAGAACCACACATTTGAACTAGAAAACATCTACAAATTAACAACCAGACAACAGGATTATATCAACCCTACAACTGATGGAAATTTGAGTTGTCGAAGTGACAACACATGTTCATCTAACTCAGAAGAAGATCTAGATAATTGGAAGAACTATATGTACAAAGTATCTACAAGAAGATGTGCTAGGATAACCAGAGAAGTTCATTGGATTGGCACAATAGTGAGTAATCTACCCACATTTTACGGGTTGAACTCCTTAGAAATCTTCTTAGAAAAATTTGAGACAAGTGTACCAACACAACAGAGGCTGTTGGAAATGGATGAGGCCATGAAAGCCACACCAACGAGATGGTGGGGGACACATAAAAGAAATATTACAGACTAGACACAATGCTGAAATTTGATGAAAGCGTGGTTTTAACCACAAGTAGGAAGCTGCGAAGCACAATACATAGGTTGAAGCTACCCAAAGGACCATGTACGAAGCTATTCAGAGGCTCGAAGTGACATTCCTAGAGAACAATGGGAACATAGATTCGTCGATACCTTGGATACCACCCCGATTAACTGGTACCTTCAAGCAGAGTTGTGCCTTGTCACTTTAGAATGGGAAGGTATGATCCAGAATTTTATAACCACCTTTTTGTTTGACAATTAATTTCCCTCTGTAGATTAAGCACTACAGATGGTAAGAAAAAAAGTATTTGAGGAGGCATATGGCCTCCCTTTGGAGAAAGAAGAGGATGAATGGATTGCGCCTCTCCAGAAACTATAGACTTGATACAACATTAATGTCGACGAAGACGATGACCTAAGGAAGGTGAATATTGTGGACTCAGAAGGTCAGAGAGATGTGGAAGGACCAGGAGTTTAACTTCCATTCATTGGATAGCCGATAAAGATAAAGAAAGTCAAAATTAGGACAGAGGAAACACCAAAACTTGCCAATGTCAAATATTACTAGCACGCTGCTACCATTAACAAAATAACGTAATTATTGCATGAGTATTAGGAATTGTTCCCGACCAAGTTCACTGATATGAAGGGAATCAAGGGACCTATGGGAGAAATGTGAATACCTTTGAAACTAGATGCGATGCCATTCAAGAAAATACCCTACAAATTGAACCCAAAATATAAGGAAAAAGTGAAGATTGAGCTCGACAGAATGATGGAAGCAGAGCTTATTAAACCTGTCGAAGAATCGGAGTGGATTAGCCCCATGGTAGTGAAAGATAAGAAGATAGGTGAGATCAATGTTTGCATAGATCTCAATAAGCTGAATGATGATTTTCTACATGAACCTTTCCCTACACCTTTCACAGACGAAGTGTTGGATAACGTGGGAGGCCAAGAAGTATAGTCTTTTACAAATGGGTTTTCATGATACCATCAGATCCACATCGCCAAGGAGGGCAGTCATAAGACTACATTTTCCATAGAGTGGGGATCCTACCAATATATTGTAATGCCATTTGGACTAAAGAATTCCCCAACCATCTTTTCTAGGGTGGTAGTTGAAGCATTCAAAGAATTTTTTCATAAGTTTTTAGAAGCATAATTTGATCACTGGACTGTTTTTAGTTTGTTGAAAAATCATATTGAATGTCTAAGGCTAATGTTGGATAAATGTAGGCAGTGTCAAATTTCTTTGAATTTGAAGAAGTGCATCTTCTTCTCACCATTTGGAGTATTATTAGGTCATATTATATGCAAGCAAGGATTGTTGGTGGATCCATCCAAAATTGCAATTATAGTTGATTTACCACCACCTACATCAGTTAAACAACTGCGCACTGCACTAGGACATACTAGCTATTACAGGAAATTTATCAAAGGATATGCTCATATTACTTCACCAATAGAGAGGTTATTAAAGAAAGACTGTCAGTTTGGTTGGACAAATGAATGCCAGCAGAGCTTCGACACACTGAAACAAAAGATGGTCACTATGCCTATTCTAGTCTTTCCCAACTAGAGCAAGGAATTTCATGTGTATGTTGATGCATATTCTATTTCATTAGGAGAAGTACTGGAAAAACCTGGAGAAGGGGACATTGACCATCATTAGAATTTTCCAACAGAAAACTATCTACAGCTGAAATCAATTACACTACTATAGAGAGAGAGAGGGATTATCCGTGGTGTATGCATTATAGAAATTTCGCCACTACTTGTTGGGGGGACACTTTAAAATTATTACTAATCACTCTGTACTAAAATACCTAGTCAACAAGCCAGTGTTGGGGGGGAGAATGTGCATATCGCTTCTCATGTTTCAAGAATATGATTTTGAGATCATAGTTAAGCCAGGAAGAATGAATAAGGGCCCAGACCACCTATCAAGGTTGGAGCATGGAGAAGAACCTACCAGTCTGGACGAAAAACTACTGGATGCACAACTAATTTCCATTAGAAATATTCATGACCACTTCACAGACATAGTCCAATTCCTATCAACAGGAATATCTCCATCCGAATACACAGTTTCGTAGAAGAAACAACTAGTGGTGCACGTTGCAGATTTTTTACTAATAGTTGGTCAGCTATATACAATGGGACCTGATGATATCTTAAGAAGATGTGTGATGGAGGAATAATTCCCTATGATCCTCGAAGAATCTCATGAAGGCATTCTAGGAGGAAATTATGCATGAAAAGCAACTACACAGAAGGTTCTGCAAGCTGTCCTTTGGTGGCTTATGTTACACAGAGATGCTAAAGAATATGCCAGAGTATACGATGTATTCCAGGGAGTTGGAAAACCATCTTGAAGAGATGAGATTCCATTAGCACCATAGATGACCTTACAAGCATTTGAAAAATGGGCCATTGACTTCGTGGGACCTATAAACCCACTAGGAAAGCACACAGGAGAAAGGTATATTATTACTAAGACAAAATACCTGACTAGATGGGCCGAAGCAATAGAAATCAAGGACTATAGTGAAACTACAGCTGCGCGTTTTATATTCGATGACACAATAACCAGGTTTGGATTCCCTAAGTTCCTTATTAGTGATCAAGGTACACACTTCATTAATAAGATAGTTGAAGCCTTGACTGAAGAATTTGTAGTCCACCATCAGAAGAGTACACCTTACCATCCACAAGAAAACAGAACAGTTGAAGCATTCAACAAGATCTTGGAGATAACATTGACAAAGATTTGCAGTGTGAATAGGGATGACTAGGATTTAAGAGTACCAGTGGTACTCTGGGCTTATAGAACCACTTGGAAGAAATTAACAATGCAGACCCCTTTCAAGTTGGTTTATGGTCTTGAAGTTGTTGTCCTAATGGAGTACTTGTTACCAAGATTAAGAATTGTTGCATTTACAGACATGGATGATACTGTCACTATTCATGAGAGGATATCAAAGTTGGTTGAACTAGAAGAAGATGGATTCATTGTAGGCTTCCATCAACAAATTTAGAAGGAATGAGAAAAGTCCTATCATGATAGAAACATCAAGAAGAAGATATTCATGCAAGGTGATTTAGTCCTACTATATGATAGTAAGTTTATAAAGCACCCTGGGAAGTTCATAATGCATTGGCTCAGACCATATGAGATTGTCTATGTTACAGAAGGAGGAGCTGCGCAGTTGAAGACATTGAAAGGAGACTAGAAGGAAGGCTTGGTGAATGGGATTCAATTGAAGTTGTAATATGACAACTAGCTCCCTCGTAGCTCTCAGTAGAATCAAGAAGACAAGGGTCTAGGTACCAGGTGCAGTTGAAACTATGTACCAGACATAGAAAAGACAGTCTACACAAGGATGGAAAGGAGGCATAAAGCAAAAATAAAGGGCTGCACTAGCCAATTGAAAGTCGAAGTAAAACAAGAGGATCAGATCTGACGTGCCTCAGGATGAGTCACTGGTGAGTGTTGGGAACCTATTGTCCCTTGGTTATGGAAGGAAGCGAAGAACGAGGAAGAAAAGGTAAAAAGTGAGCTTCGCAGGAGACACAGTGGCTATCACTAGGTCAAAGTGAGAAAAAGAACAGACAAGATGGATAAAAGTGAGAAAAATCAAGCCGTTGGATGAGGAGATTGAGGATGACATATCAGAAATGAAGATGGACCAAGGATGACTCAAGAAGTGGAAAAATCCATCATTAGATGCCTTGGGGCACTGTGAGATGGAGAAAGAAAGACAAGTTGGTGAATCTTGGAAAGAATGGGTCAAGTTGACCTAGGGTTGTAGACACCTAGGGTTTTGTTAATTATGGTTTTGCAGCCTAGGTTTCAACGTAAGGCTATTGGTGAGGGATTGTAATGTATAAATAGAGGTTGAGAGGACCTAGGTTAGGTCAGTATTATGGTTGAGCCTTGTTGTTGATTATTGTTCATTGTTAGAATATTGTATTAAGTGTGAGAGAAGTGTTGAGAGAGAGAGCCTTTTGGTATGGTAAGATCTTCACATGGGTGCGAAGATCAAGTCCTGCAGCTGGGTGCATAGGAAGGGAGAGAGGAAGAGAGATGGAGAAGAGAGGATCTGCTAGCCAAGAGCATAGATCAAAACTGTAAGCTTTATCTTAATATATCATAAGCACAGTTCTGTGGAAGTAGCCCTAGAGAGAGGGTGAACAACGTACATTTATTGTTGTGTGTGTGATTGATGCTTTGAGCTCTGATGTTGTTATATTGTTATCTGCATTATTGTATTAGATCAGATCTATAGCTGTGAATGATAGATCTAGCTAGTTGAATGATAGATGCATGTTATGTTGTTTTTGTAATAAGAACCACTTGATATTCTCTTGGTTGTAGAAACTCTGTCCTACAACCCCCTCATATCTTCTTCGGGTGAGACTGCATCTTCTTTGCAGGTGCTGCCAAAAGGGCCAGTAGCTACGGCTTGTTGGTGTGCTCTTGGAGCTAAAACCTGGGTCTACCCATGTGACAACAGTCACCCAATGTATAGATGTACATTATTCCACATGGATATTGTGCCACATCATATTGGATACCAAAACGTTATACATTTGACGGTGTATGGTTGAAAGAACTTGTGACATCCCAGTTTTAACCCTTATGAACTATAATGTATTATGTAAATGCTACTGAGGCTAGTGAGCTGGTAAAGTCAAAAAGGGGTCAGAATTGCTTGGAAGTGTAATACTTCATATATATTAATAAAAATACACTGTTGGCAGAAAGAAAAACAAGGACAAAAGAGATAGGGGGCTTGAGGGGATAAGTCTTTTAATTATTATTTTATTTACCTATAATTGATTTTATGGAGAAAACGAGTCACATGAGATTCTTGGGAGGGAGCCCATGTGGCTCTTATCTTCATGTAATTATTTAAACATCCCTTGGGGGATGTTTTGGGGTCATTCTTCCCCTGGTTCGTATTCTTCCCCTTATTCTCTTGTTCTTCTTCTTCCTCACTCATTACTGCTAGTTCATGTGCTCTTGGGTTGAGCATGGAAACAAATGGAAGAAAGAGGAGAGCCCTCGTTGAATGAATGTAATGATTTACTGATCATTCCAGGAGGGAATGGATGCATGTGTGCATGAGATTGATGGTAGTTTGGATGGAACTATACACAAATGAGAGTCCTTGGAGTTTCTAGTACGGAGATTTCCTGACCAGTAGCACTCAATCCCTAGAGAAAAATGGAACAACCTCAGGGACTGCATGGTAGAGAAATGTGTTCATTTCTTGGGGTTATGCAGGCTAAGGGGGAAAGAGAGATGGAAATTAGGATTTGTTGTGAGGCTGGGAAACTTGAGAGCTACTTAGCCAACTATTGTGTGTTTATACTTTGCCTAGGACCCATCCTAGTGGATTCATAGCCCTGTCTCGAGGGTGACCTGTTGTTGACAGTAAATGAACAACAATTTCTATGGTTGGGAAGAATGTCCTTGGTCCACAACTAGTTGGTGAACATTTACTTGCAAAGATAAGTCCTCTTTGTGTTTTCTGTGTAATGTTTATTTCCGCTGTGTATTTAATTATCTCTAAGATATGTATTTTTAATGTGTCTGTCTGTTGGATTTTTGTTGTTCATGACAGGATGTTTATCTCTTTGATGTTGTGGCATGGATCTTGATTAATGCATGTGGTTATTTCATTCTTGTTTTCATATTAAATGTTGTTAGAATTTGAGATCTGTTCAAAGAATGGAGTCTTGGGACTATAGTGTGCCCCACCTGCTGGTGGTTGGGTGCGTTGTAGCCTATTTAAGTGGTGTAGCCCAGCCTATGGGTGGTTGGGTATGTTACATATTGTTATTAGAGCTATTGGTTGAAACATTGGGCTTGTATGGGTTGGATATTTTGGTCAGAGTCTCATGGTTGAGATCGATTTATGACCTTGAAGTAGAAAATCTCAAGAGGAATGGAGTTGCAAAGTCTGCGCAAAATCTAGAACATCAGAGATACTTTGTAAGGGATCAAAGGATCGTGACCATCCCTTTCAAATTTGGGTGCGATCGCCACCGTGGGATCAAGAGATATCTAAGATCATTGGATTGGAGGGTAGGTGAAAAAGGGCTGTCTGATGAAGGCGAAGCAAAAGGTTGAGTAGGTTTAAGTCTGAGTCATTAGATTTTCCCAATGTGAGAAAATGTGAGCCATAAATCTACCGGTGGTTCGAAGGAATGGCAATCCGGGAGAAGTGATCCCCCATGTTGAATGAAAGAAAATCTCTTGAAGTCCTGAAGTTTGAAGTTAATACAGACCGTCCTTTAGTAGATACACTTATTCATAGATTGGTTAGTTTGAAAGTTCAACATTTGGGATAAATGGAGTGTACTAATGTGAAATCTCTTGAATTCCTGATGTCCATGAACTGTTGGATAGAGAGGTGGGTTATGGGAGTGGTGAGGGTCGTCATATTGGTGCATGGGTGATTGTGAGCCACATATCTCACAATAGTTCAAGAGTTCAGTGCTCGAGAGGAACAAAGTTTTATAAGGAGAAATATTCCAAAGCCTCAAAGTCCGAAGTTAATCAAAACCATTCGTTAAGGGAGACATGTTTCGACAGATTGGCCAGTTCAGGAATTTAGAGTTCGGGAGAATTGGAGTGTGCTAGTGGGAAAACTCATGAATCTTGAAGTTCTGAAGCCCAATGAGACGAAGTGTTGGGGAATGATGATGTCACCTGATGTTGACCTCGAAAGGTTAATAAGCTTCAAAATTCAAATTTCGAAAGATTTGAGAAATGCAAGCGTAAAATTTTCTGAAGCTCAAAAATCCAAAGTGATGTGGCTCGCTAATGCCAACTAGGATGACATGAACACATGGGATCTGTGTCATGTGTCAGTGATTTTTATACCTATAGAATATTGAAATTTCATTTAGAATGTGACACGTGTCACCCTTTTGATTGGGCCACGTGTCCACTTCTAGTATTTCGCCATGTGCTGACAAATCATGCAGTATGGAGACTGGGCACTCTGGAGGAAACAAATGTGACAATTTATGTTGGGTCGATAACTATTGAAGGCTGGAGTACATATGAACCATTGATCCTAGAAGACATGTAGTATTAGATCTCACATTTCATATACTTGGTACTCCTGAGGTTTCCAAGTTTCTATCAGTAAAATGTGTCGAAGCCCAAAGTCACGAAGGCATGTAGGTTTTCGATCTAAGATCTCTCTGGGACCTCTCTTGACTGTTAGATCAAGAAGAGGGAGAAAATGGAAGTAATTCATAGGATTGTCACTCTAGGGAAGTGGAAGAATAAGGAATGAAAATATACCGGAGCCACAGAGCATTGAATTTCCGAATTGGTTGAGAGTCATATGTCTCAACACTTGATTAATTCATAGTCATTGATCTCGTTGAAGCCTCATATGGTGGCAGGACTGTCCATTCGATGAGAGATTAAATCTCGATCATATATTTTTGCTAGTGAAGTTATTAAAGGCTTCAACAAAGTGTAGCTCTAGGAAAAAATAAAATTTGACAAGGGAAAGCAATCGAAGGCCGAAGTCCAGAGGACTCGGTCCCAGTGTCAGTCCCATGCTTAGGTTAAAAGGGCTTGGAAGTAAACCAACCCTTGGAATTGGTTTTTGCATAATATATCCTATGGGAGAACATGGAGAAAGGTAATAAAGGTTAATTAAGCCCATGGTTTTGAGCCATGGTCACGTGGAACTTGGTTTGAAGGAAGTGCCTTTGCAGTTTTCGATTTTTTTGTATCAGCTTACGGGGTTGAAAGTTGTTTTTCAAGGATCCCTAACTTTCAACTTGGATATCCAATTGGGGCAATATTTCAGTCATTGGAAAGCTAATTCATAGTAGAATGACCTAGAATCATTCTATTTTTTTGGATAACTTTTATAATTGATATAACTTTCTTCATAAATTAAACAGAAAAGTTCTGTAAATTTAATTGACGATTTTATATAATATGTGTAATTCTAACATGATGATTGCTTATATATTTTGGCAGGATTAGAGGTATAATCATATCAATTAAAGAACAATATCATATATTAGAGTCATGGAAGCATGACAAAGCTTACAAAATTTGGATAAGGTACTACAAAAGAAAGAATCCTCACATAGAATATGAAGCTAGAATGTTAAAAATGTCCTTGAAGGGCATAGAAGGGAAGGAAAAAAAAAGTAAGGCTCCATAGCCTTGAAGGTAGAAATGTGTAGGAATTTGCAAATCTTAAGTGTGAAATAAATCCACTTCTGGTATCAAAGTTTGNTATTGTTGTGTGTGTGATTGATGCTTTGAGCTCTGATGTTGTTATATTGTTATCTGCATTATTGTATTAGATCAGATCTATAGCTGTGAATGATAGATCTAGCTAGTTGAATGATAGATGCATGTTATGTTGTTTTTGTAATAAGAACCACTTGATATTCTCTTGGTTGTAGAAACTCTGTCCTACAACCCCCTCATATCTTCTTCGGGTGAGACTGCATCTTCTTTGCAGGTGCTGCCAAAAGGGCCAGTAGCTACGGCTTGTTGGTGTGCTCTTGGAGCTAAAACCTGGGTCTACCCATGTGACAACAGTCACCCAATGTATAGATGTACATTATTCCACATGGATATTGTGCCACATCATATTGGATACCAAAACGTTATACATTTGACGGTGTATGGTTGAAAGAACTTGTGACATCCCAGTTTTAACCCTTATGAACTATAATGTATTATGTAAATGCTACTGAGGCTAGTGAGCTGGTAAAGTCAAAAAGGGGTCAGAATTGCTTGGAAGTGTAATACTTCATATATATTAATAAAAATACACTGTTGGCAGAAAGAAAAACAAGGACAAAAGAGATAGGGGGCTTGAGGGGATAAGTCTTTTAATTATTATTTTATTTACCTATAATTGATTTTATGGAGAAAACGAGTCACATGAGATTCTTGGGAGGGAGCCCATGTGGCTCTTATCTTCATGTAATTATTTAAACATCCCTTGGGGGATGTTTTGGGGTCATTCTTCCCCTGGTTCGTATTCTTCCCCTTATTCTCTTGTTCTTCTTCTTCCTCACTCATTACTGCTAGTTCATGTGCTCTTGGGTTGAGCATGGAAACAAATGGAAGAAAGAGGAGAGCCCTCGTTGAATGAATGTAATGATTTACTGATCATTCCAGGAGGGAATGGATGCATGTGTGCATGAGATTGATGGTAGTTTGGATGGAACTATACACAAATGAGAGTCCTTGGAGTTTCTAGTACGGAGATTTCCTGACCAGTAGCACTCAATCCCTAGAGAAAAATGGAACAACCTCAGGGACTGCATGGTAGAGAAATGTGTTCATTTCTTGGGGTTATGCAGGCTAAGGGGGAAAGAGAGATGGAAATTAGGATTTGTTGTGAGGCTGGGAAACTTGAGAGCTACTTAGCCAACTATTGTGTGTTTATACTTTGCCTAGGACCCATCCTAGTGGATTCATAGCCCTGTCTCGAGGGTGACCTGTTGTTGACAGTAAATGAACAACAATTTCTATGGTTGGGAAGAATGTCCTTGGTCCACAACTAGTTGGTGAACATTTACTTGCAAAGATAAGTCCTCTTTGTGTTTTCTGTGTAATGTTTATTTCCGCTGTGTATTTAATTATCTCTAAGATATGTATTTTTAATGTGTCTGTCTGTTGGATTTTTGTTGTTCATGACAGGATGTTTATCTCTTTGATGTTGTGGCATGGATCTTGATTAATGCATGTGGTTATTTCATTCTTGTTTTCATATTAAATGTTGTTAGAATTTGAGATCTGTTCAGAGAATGGAGTCTTGGGACTATAGTGTGCCCCACCTGCTGGTGGTTGGGTGCGTTGTAGCCTATTTAAGTGGTGTATCCCAGCCTATGGGTGGTTGGGTATGTTACATATTGTTATTAGAGCTATTGGTTGAAACATTGGGCTTGTATGGGTTGGATATTTTGGTCAGAGTATCATGGTTGAGATCGATTTATGACCTTGAAGTAGAAAATCTCAAGAGGAATGGAGTTGCAAATTCTGCGCAAAAGCTAGAACATCAGAGATACTTTGTAAGGGATCAAAGGATCGTGACCATCCCTTTCAAATTTGGGTGCGATCGCTACCGTGGGATCAAGAGATATCTAAGATCATTGGATTGGAGGGTAGGTGAAAAAGGGTTGTCTGATGAAGGCGAAGCAAAGGTTGAGTAGGTTTAAGTCTCAGTCATTAGATTTTCCCAATGTGAGAAAATGTGACCCATAAATCTACCGGTGGTTCGAAGGAATGGCACTCTGGGAGAAGTGATCCCCCATGTTGCATGAAAGAAAATCTCTTGAAGTCCTGAAGTTTGAAGTTAATACAGACCGTCCTTTAGTAGATACACTTATTCGTAGATTGGTTAGTTCGAAAGTTCAATATTTGGGAGAAATGGAGTGTACTAATGTGAAATCTCTTGAATTCCTGAAGTCCATCAACTGTTGGATAGAGAGGTGGGTTATGGGAGTGTTGAGGGTCGTCAGATTGGTGCATGGGTGATTGTGAGCCACATATCTCACAATAGTTCAAGAGTTCAGTGCTCGAGAGGAACAAAGTTTTATAAGGAGAAATATTCCAAAGCCTCAAAGTCCGAAGTTAGTCAAAACCATTCGATAAGGGAGACATGTTTCGACAGATTGGCCAGTTCAGGAATTTAGAGTTCGGGAGAATTGGAGTGTGCTAGTGGGGAAACTCATGAAGCTTGAAGTTCCGAAGCCCAATGAGACGAAGTGTTGGGGAATGATGATGTCACCTGATGTTGACCCCGAAAGGTTAATAAGCTTCGAAATTCAAAGTTCGAAAGATTTGAGAAATGCAAGCGTAAAATTTTCTGAAGCTCAAAAATCCAAAGTGATGTGGCTCACTAATGCCAACTAGGATGACATGAACACATGGGATGTGTGTCATGTGTCAGTGATTTTTATACCTATGGAATATTGAAATTTCATTTAGAATGTGACACGTGTCACCCTTTTGATTGGGTCGCGTGTCCACTTCTAGTATTTTGCCATGTGCTGACAAATCATGCAGTATGGAGACTGGGCACTCTGGAGGAAACAAATGTGACAATTTATGTTGGGTTGAGAACTATTGAAGGCTGGAGTACATATGAACCATTGATCCTAGAAGACATGTAGTATTATATCTCACATTTCATATACTTGGTACTCCTGAGGTTTCCAAGTTTCTATCAGTAAAATGTGTCGAAGCCCAAAGTCACGAACGCATGTAGGTTTTTGATCTAAGATCTCTTTGGGACCTCTCTTGACTGTTAGATCAAGCAGAGGGAGAAAATGGAAGTAATTCATAGGATTGTCACTCTAGGGAAGTGGAAGAATAAGGAATGAAAATATACCGGAGCCACAGAGCATTGAATTTCCGAATTGGTTGAGAGTCATATGTCTCAACACTTGATTAATTCATAGTCATTGATCTCGTTGAAGCCTCATATGGTGGCAGGACTGTCCATTCGATGAGAGATTAAATCTCGATCATATATTTTTGCTAGTGAAGTTATTAAAGGCTTCAACAAAGTGTAGCTCTAGGAAAAAATAAAATTTGACAAGGGAAAGCAATCGAAGGCCGAAGTCCAGAGGACTCGGTCCCAGTGTCAGTCCCATGCTTAGGTTAAAAGGGCTTGGAAGTAAACCAACCCTTGGAATTGGTTTTTGCATAATATATCCTATGGGAGAACATGGAGAAAGGTAATAAAGGTTAATTAAGCCCATGGTTTTGAGCCATGGTCACGTGGAACTTGGTTTGAAGGAAGTGCCTTTGCAGTTTTCGATTTTTTTGTATCAGCTTACGGGGTTGAAAGTTGTTTTTCAAGGATCCCTAACTTTCAACTTGGATATCCAATTGGGGCAATATTTCAGTCATTGGAAAGCTAATTCATAGTAGAATGACCTAGAATCATTCTATTTTTTTGGATAACTTTTATAATTGATATAACTTTCTTCATAAATTAAACAGAAAAGTTCTGTAAATTTAATTGACGATTTTATATAATATGTGTAATTCTAACATGATGATTGCTTATATATTTTGGCAGGATTAGAGGTATAATCATATCAATTAAAGAACAATATCATATATTAGAGTCATGGAAGCATGACAAAGCTTACAAAATTTGGATAAGGTACTACAAAAGAAAGAATCCTCACATAGAATATGAAGCTAGAATGTTAAAAATGTCCTTGAAGGGCATAGAAGGGAAGGAAAAAAAAAGTAAGGCTCCATAGCCTTGAAGGTAGAAATGTGTAGGAATTTGCAAATCTTAAGTGTGAAATAAATCCACTTCTGGTATCAAAGTTTGTAGTGGAAGAAGGATGCCAATGCATAGGAATTGGAATTCTCTCTCACTTGAAAAGTGTCACTGAATGAAAATTGAATTCCATTGGGGAATGGTATTAAGTGTGAAAGGTGTTGTTTCATAGGTAAATGTTAATGAAGTAACCTAATGAAGAACTAGGAGTAAGAGTATTTGATTCAAGAATGTTGTAGTAGGATGATGAAATGTTTGAGCTACTTCATTCTAGGGTACTGTAATGTCTCATAAAGGTAAGTTGGGCATGACTACCTAGGGGGAGTTGTCGCAATTTGAGTACATTAGTTAGATTGTAGATTGGTCAAGTGAAACTTGGATGGAAAGTGTTTAGACC
>JZKD02S1059113.1:0-13263 GCA_000966675.3 Picea glauca | reverse complement strand
ACCCCTATAAACATTAACCCCTAATCCCTATAAAGCACAATTCTAAACCAATGTAACCTTTATCTGACTTGTAACTCCTAATGATCTTAACTACCATAACCCCTAATACAACATTCCGACATGAAGAGCACTGAAACAACATCAAAGCCTATCAGAACATGGTCCTACAATCTCAAGAATACAAACGTCATGGCTATGTCAATTGACATAGGTGAAAAGGAAAATGTGTCTAGTGACACCAAAATAACACGAGAATCATTAGTAGAGAATTGTAAATTCATTGTATTTTTGTTCAAACAAATACAAAGAATTTTCAATCATTACTAGAGAAATGAGGAATCAGATGCAAAGAATGATCAAACTAACACAAGAGAGAGAATTTGTGTTGATTTCCATAGAACATGGAATGCATTATACAAATAAGAAAACTCTATAATTCATGTTGACCTACACATTATTTAACAATGAGTTGATAGATGCTAAAAGCTATAACTAGGGATTCAACAAGGTGATCAATGAGAAACTTGGGAAGAATTAATTCTAAATATTTAGAGGACTATCATGACAATCAATTAATCTATTAATGACATCAATACCAAAAATTTATCGATATGATGAAACAAGGAGTATAGGTTACAAACATTATGATCTTAGACAAGGATGGAGCACAAAAATACATATGGAAATAGGAGATCGCTCTCTAACCAATATATTATTGGATGATGGTTCCATAGTAAACAATATGATGAAGGATACATGGCGAAAGTTAGAGAAATCAAAATTGAGGCCACTAGAGTTGTTGGTTGACAATAAAATCCATCAATTGCTTCAACAAGGTGATCAATGAACATTTCATATTGAATTGATTCAATAGATTCCAAGGATCACTGCAACATTATCAATTGGACTATTAATGATTTAAATTTCATATGGAAATATAAGATCTCACTCTAGCCAATTTAATAATATCAGATGGTGATTATAGAATAACCATTATGATGGAGACAAAAATAATTAGAGAAACCAAAATTGTGACCACCAAGAAGGGGAAATAGTCATTGATGATTAGTGAGCCAACACAATTGCATTCAAAAATAGGATAATATTGAATAATTATTGATTTAATAAGTTGCAATAGTGAATGAGGAGTTGGNATTGAAAACTTTATATTTAATGATAATAACATTTTGGAAACCATTGTTTTATTGAAAACTTTACATTTAATGATAAGAAGATTTTGGAATTAGTGGAGTAAGTATTATATAAGGAATTAACAAATAAGTAGATAAATTTATTTGTGAATTGGGTTTAGTTTTTATAGTTTGAAATAGTGACTGTTATCCTTTTCGTTTACGTTTAACTTTAACAAGTAATATGTTGAGCTCATAAAGAGTATATTGTTATAATGGTTTTGAAGTATGTTATTAATAGATAATTCTCATAATATCGATTGGCATTGTCTAATTGTTTTAAGTTTTGGTTTTTTTAGTCAGAATCAGTAATATAAATCTGTGTGAAATCACTATTTTTTGTTGTTTAAAATATATTTATGAATGTAGAAATGGATCCAACATGCTCAAAAACCCCTAGAGCACTCGGGTTATACAAAATTAACCACTCAAATATACAACTCTAACAATTTCTCACTGGATTTCGGACAAATATCCCCATAAACTTTAGTAGTCAAATTGTTGCCAATTTGATAACTAATTTGATTGTGACTTTAAAATTAGGTTATTATTATTCTAAAAACATTTTTTAAATACAATATAATTATATCTTGTTAAAAAATTAAAATATATAAAAATTAAATTTATATATATTTTTTAATTTACTTCATTCATATATAATATAATTAATAAACATATATATTAATAATAATAATAATAATATATTTTTAAGGTCACTGTAAAATTAGACATTAAATTGGTATATGAGACTTTTTCACTCAATGATTTGACTAATAAAATCTACAAAAATATACATACTCTATCCCTTCAAATTTAAACACACATACAATAATATAATTAATAAACATATATATATATATAATAATAATCCATAATCCCTATTAATATTATACGTTAATACCTATTAATATAGTAATATAATAGTAAATGAAAAAAACAAATTAAAGTAGTTCTACTATTGTCGTGTATTATACACCACTTCAAATGCATATCGATATCATAACAAATGAAGGAAAAAAACGAATTAAAGACCTTGTTTTTGTTTTGAAAATGAACCCATGTACTAAAATCTTTTTCACTTCATAGCATGCACATGATCCAATGCCAACAAGAGATGAATTTATCCCACATTTACAACGATTTCCTTTACTCGAGATTGGAAGAAAAGGTAACGACCAACCTTGGTGTGTTGGGGGGCAAAATCCTCACTTTTTAGAGTATCGGTTGTCAAATATTATCCACGTTGGCTTTATTAATATGGTTAAAAGTATTTTATTTTCGCATTTAATTTTAATATTGAAGTGTTCACATTATTTAAGAATAGTAAAATTCTTTATTTCAAAAGTGTGTATTTTTATAATAAAAAAGAAATAGTATTATTAATACGAAAATTATATTGAAAACTTTTATATAAATGTTTAATTGTTTAAAATTAAAATATAATTTAGTATTTGTAATGTGATTTTCAAAAAAAAAAAAATTGTTATGTTGATGTTTCGAATCTAGATCTAGATCCATTATCAAGAATTGTATTATTGTAATAGTGTTATGGGTTTATGTTGATGTTTTGAATCTAGATTTGGATCCATTATTAAGAATTGTATTATTGTAATAGTGGTATGGGTTTTGTGAGCATCTTCAAAGGTTTAGTATGAAGAATAGTGTTTATTCATCGATTTAAATGTTGTGAAGGATGTTTTGTGGATTTTCATTTTTCAACTAAAATTCACAGTGAAAGAGGAGAGTGTGGCATTTTAATTGAAGTCAAAGAGTTTTAAGGAACTAAAGTCTTCCCACCAGAGTGTGAATGAACCATACCAGTTCTAAGGCTAGAAAAGCACCTACTTGCATATTAGAGAGCAGTGTAGAAGTACGAAGCATAGAGAAGAAAAAAATGCATGACACATTTCAGTGAGGCGTATCTCTTCAACCCTAATCCACGAGTCGACCTATTCAAGTGCACATGTTCCTTCTCTCACTCTTGTTTATAATTTATTTTCTCTCTATTCCAATATGAACAATTCATCGCAATTACCAAAACCTCTCAAGGGAAGGCCTGGCAAAGTAACCCTAAATAATAATTATGAATATATAGAATCATTAGGCAAATCTAAAAAAGAGAGAGGGGGGGCAAACTTCAAATAGAGTTAGAAGTAATGCTTGATAAGCAACTTAAGATTCAAAAATAGATATATAATAGAATATTAGGGTTGGAGACTCAGTTGCAGAAAATGGAGGTTAGATTACAAGAAATGGAAAAGCAAAGCCAAGAAAAAAAACAGTCAACCCAAGAAGGAGAGGTCAATAATATAAAAAATCTTAATATGAGGAGCAAGATTAAATATAGAAGAAAATCTAATTAACAATTTGGCTCTAAATAGTTTGGAAGGTAAATTGGATATCCAACCCATCAAAGAGAAAATGAATAAGCTTCTCAGTTTTAAGACTTTTGTGATTGATATTATGGTTAGATAAATCTTATGAATCCATCTCACATAAGATTTATTAAATTGACGTTTCAAACCAATATAATGCGGTCCATCATCAAGACCATAGTAGCTTGGTTTGAAACATCGATTCAACAAATTTTATGCATGATGGATTCAAAAGAATTATCTAAATGAATAAGTTCATAGAGTTAGAACATGAACTTAACAAAAGATCTTTGAACCTCGTAATTTTTGGCATAAAAGAGAAAAAAGATGAGGACATGCTAGTAACAGTTAAGGAAGAACTACAAAATAAATTACAGATTGAAACAACTTGTTTCATAGAAGCAAAGAGACTAGGTAAAATAATTGAGCATAAAGATGGGTTAATTCGTGTTAAGGTGAGCTCTAATGACCATAAATATGGTATACTCAACAAAAGTCAAAGTTTAAAAGGGTCGGGAATATTTATAAATGAAGACCTCATTCCAAAAGACCAAGTTGAACTAAGGAAGGAAGTTCAGAAGGTAAAATAAGCGAGGAAGGAAGGAAAGTGGGTAATAATTAAGGATCAAAAAGTTATTATTAGGGATAGAAACCAAAAAGATAATAATAAATAGGAATTTGGGACTCTCGAGATCATCTCTTGGAACTGTCATTGTTTTCCATGGAGCATTAAAGGGCCTATGTTAAGTTGGATCTTAAGTGAAATTGATATTATATTTCTTGTTGAAACTTAGAAGCATGAAGAATATAAGGTCCCTAACATACAAGGATTTGCCTAGTTGTAATATCCCCAAGGACGAGCCCCAATTGTAATTATGAATTGTAAACATGTTTTGTAGGCTGGTGAGCTGAGCAATTATAAGTTGGTAGTATTATGTGTTATTAGGCCGGAGAGCCTAGGTGTTAAAGGCCATAAGCCTGATTTTTTGTATATGTAATTATGCAGAACATTAATAAAAATTATGCATTGCTGCATGTAGACGAACCACGAAGAAAGAGTGATGGGAGACTCATCTTCACCGGGTAGGGAAAGGGATGGGAATGAGAGGCTAGGAAAGAGGGGCTAAGCTAGAGGGCTTAACCCAAGGGAATATTATAATATATTCCTGAAAATTGGAAATATTAAAGTGGGGGGAAATAAACCCAGTTATCCTAAGTTCCTGAGAAAGGGAACAAATGCTAAATGGAGTGCATGCAGCTCCAGGAAGATAGGTGTCGACCTGGGCTCATGCAGTTAAAGCTGGAGAGTCAACTCGTTGGGGGGGTTCGCTCCCATTCTCACATCCTTCGCCCAAATTGTCGGGCCTCTATCGTGGACCTCTGCAAATTGGACGTACCTCTGAAACCAGTAACTAGGGAAGTTGACCTGTGTTTTCCTATGAATCCCAACATATTTGTACTTGCCAAAACTGTGTTGTGCCTTACCTGTAACACCTTGTTTCCCCTAGTTTGTAAAAATAACTATACTGGCCAAGAACTATGGCAAACTCAAAGATGTAAATAATGTTATGAATATATGTTGCAGGACTGCTGAGAGGGGGATGTGCTGAAAATGGACCACAATGGCTAATGAAAGGTGGTGGAAGGCACCTGGAATGGTGGCGTTAACTTCCACCGAAACCAATACCATATTTAGTCTTCACTGGCCCGAAGATCAAGAGTGGCTTACTAGCCCTGAAATGAATTACTCGCCAGGTTGGTAGGTGAAGAGGCTCCTCATGAGTTAATGAGGGATGGGGGTGAACCGCCCATCCGTGGAAGCCTCAGACCTGACCACTGCAGGGAAGTTCATGCCACACGCAACCTCGCCAGAAAAAGAAAAGGCAAGAAAGAGGTGTGGAAGGGAGCAGTCGCGACAAAGATCGCAAGAGGGGGAGAAATCAGAAGAACTCTGGAAAATATACAGGGTGATTGATGAGCAAAGAAGAAGGAGAGTAACCCTTGTTCTCGATTTCTGACTAACAGAGACTCAGTCTCACAGCATCGTGGTCTAAGCTTGAGGGTGGCTAGTGGTAAATCCATTCGGAATCGTTGAGCCTATGGTTGGGTGGAAACGAGCACCCCTCTCAGCAGTTGCATCAAACCTCGTGTTTTTCTGATAAGTGTTATATCTCATATCTTGAAATTAATATTTTGACATGTATTCTCATGGTTTGTGCAATTATGAATGGTTTCAGTATAAGACTGTCTGTATGGTGTTTTGNTCAAATATGTAAATAATGTTATGAATATATGTTGCAGGATTGCTGAGAGGGGGATGTGCTGAAAAGGGACCAAGATGGTTGATGAAAGGTGGTGGAAGGCACCTGGAATGGTGGCGTTAACTTCCACTGAAACCAATACTGTATTTGGTCTTCACTGGCCCGAAGATCAAGAGTGGCTCGCTGGCCCCGAAATGAATTACTTGCCAGGTTGGTAGGTGAAGAGTCTCCTCATGAGTTAATGAGGGATGGGGGTGAACCACCCATCCGTGGAAGCCTCAGACTTGACCACCGTGGGGAAGTTCGTGCCACATGAAACCTCGCTGGAAAAAGAAAAGGCAAGAAAGAGGTGTGGAAGGGGGCAGTCGCGACATAGATCGCAAGAGGGGGAGAAATCAGAAGAACTCTGGAAAATATACAGGGTGATTGATTAGCAAAGAAGAAGGAGAGTAACCCTCGTTTTCGATTTCTAATGAACAGAGACTCAGTCTCACAACATCGTGGTCTAAGCTCGGGGGTGGCTAGTGGTAAATCCATTCGGAATCGTTGAGCCTAAGGTTGGGTGGAAACGAGCACCCCTCTCAGCAGTTGCATCAAACCTCATGTTTTTCTGATAAGTGTTATATCTCATATCTTGAAATTAATATTCTGACATGTATTCTCATGGTTTGTGCAATTATGAATGGTTTCAGTATAAGATTGTCTGTATGGTGTTTTGATCAGAAATGGTGGCTGCATGCTTATATTGGATAGACCACCCATGTCTTACGTAAATATAAACACACACACACACACGCACACATATATATATATATATATACTTTGAACAGATTTAGCTTTCAAGTTTGTTCTCGAGAAATTCAGTCCCTTATTTGTCTTAAGTAATGCCCTGGATAGATCTCCCCACAGGGACACCCTTCTTGAAAGTTTATCCAAGAATCTGTTGGAGGATTTTATGGCGTAAGTCTGAAAACCCTGCACGAGAGAGAATGGCCCTCTTAGACTTAGGACATTTTTGTGTTTCGGCACCCGGGGTACCTAAGTGTGAGTTTCCTTGCACTCGTAAGTCCCGAAACCCCAATTCGTTGAGTCTCGAAATGATAGTGTGTGGATGGATTAGGACACTTTGATATTTCGGCACCTGAAATACCCAAGGGTGAATTCCCTTGTGCTCGCAAGTTCCGAAACCCCAACTTGCGAAATCCCTAAATGATATAGTATGGAGGAGTTATGAGGTCTTGGTGTTTCGGCACCCGGGATACCTAAAGGTGAGTTCCCTATACTCACCAGTCCCGAATCCCCGACCCGCGAAATTTTGATGGGTGAAATCCCGAAATAGTTGAGCAGGTTTAAGAGTTGGTATTTTGAAGTTTCGGCTCCTGGAAGATCTAGGTGCGAGACCTCCTGTCTGTGCACATCGCGAAACCCCGAATTGGACCAGCATGTGTAAGTATTGATGTTCGGTATTTTGAGAACTAGGATATTCAAGGATAAGTTACCTTGTACCCGCTAGTTGCTAAATCCTGAACTGCGAAACCCTGAATTTGGTCGAGTGTATGAGGAGCGGGTGTATCGGCTTTTCAACAATCGGGTAGTTGAGGAGTGTGAATCTTCGACCTCTTATATCGCGAAGTCTCGATATGCGAAACCCCAACTCGCAGTGTCCCGAATTGACATAGTGTGACTTGGTTTGACATTTCGGAATTTCGGTACCCGGAAGACCCAAGGGTAAGTTTCCCTTGTACTCGCAAGTCCCGAAATCTCGACTTACAAAATCCTGAAAAGATAGAGTGTGGAGAAGTTATTATACGTCGGTATTTCGACACCCGGGGTACCTAAGTGCGGGCCCCACGTATTCGTCGGTCTCGAAACCCCGATTCGCGAAATCCCGAAAGGAGGAATGCCGAAATGTCTTAGCACGGATAATATTGGGTGTTTCAGTATTTCGGTATCCGAGATACCTATTGGCAAGTTCTCTTACACTCACTAGTCCCGAAAACCCGAAGTGCAAAACCCCAAAATAATAATAGTGCTGACGAGATATGGTGTTTCGGTGTTTTGACACCCGGGATACCTAACGGTAAGTTCTCTTGTCGTCGCATATCCTGAAATCTCGATATGCGAAGCCCCGAAGGGTAGAGTACCAAAACTTGTTCCGTCTTGCTATTTATCTCAATAAGCACTTAGACCTAGTTTCAGGTTTCAACCATTCGAAAGTCAAGAGAGCAAGGGATCGCTTGCCTCACGACTCCCCGTATCACGATAACAGAAGTGCCTTCTCGGTAAGGACTGCGGGCATAGCCACGGTCATATGAGGGACTTTAAAAGGGAAAGGAGGGTCTGCGTTAGGCTCCTTAGAATTTAATAAGGAAAGAAAGCCAAAAAAATTCTAGCCCTGTGGTGGGTGTGTTACATTACCGAATTGTGGTTGTTGCCATTCCCTGAGCTATATTGAACCTTTTTTGTTTTCCTCACCTTGTTGGAACTAAATTGAAGAAGTGGGTTTTCAGGCCCGTGGTTGAAGAGGCAAGTTGTCAGGCCTGTAGGCAACTCTCTCCATGTGAGAGAGTTTGTTGGGAAGTGATTTTCTCTTAGAGAGAGTCCAACACCAACTATAGAGCTCTAAGAATTCTTGATCTAACCTGTTGTTGAGACCATGAAAAGAGGAAGTGGAGCATCCAATGGACTGTGGAACAGTGAAGGTGCATATTCCCGAGGTGGAACAGGCATGTGGGGAATGAGAGTCTGTGATTAGTGGGTGTAAAAAGGCTCTTGGAGAGAATCCTTCTAGTTGCACTGTGCAGTCTCCTGTAACCTCAACCTAGTCTAGGATTCCCTTGCCCTAGGTGGAGCTTAGTCCTAGCTCAGGGGTGACCCATTGTTGAGCGTGATGAGCAGTGTGGTCGAAGGCTGTGAGGTTCTTGGAAGGTCTGCATGTAGTTGGTGTTTTTTCCCCAGTTAAAAGATAAGTATCATTTCTATGCTTAATTATGTATGCTGTGCATGTATGTGATTCTTGCAATGCTATCACGTGTTCCGTTGTATGTATGAATTACTGTCAATTTCGCAGGAGTCTGTATGGTAGCAATAATTCTGTGTTATTGTTTTTCAATTCATTAGAAATGCATTTTATACATATGTGTGTGTGTGTGCATGTATCTTCCGGGGATGCCACAAAATGGTATCTGAACAGAAGGATAAAATTACTGTGAAATTTCATAGTGGCGTTCCCCAGGGTGACAGGTTGAGGGGTCGGGGACGTTACAAACTAGTATCTGAGCTCGAGAAGATCAGAGTTCAGTTAGTGGTAGTAATGTTCCCACCTCTGGGGTGGATGGGTCGGATAAGTGGTCATTTGAACCAAGGTTTCGGGGGGAAATTGTGTCAAGAGGAACAAATTTCGAACCTCCGAGCATTCTGAGTGCCAAGAGGTTACCTTGGTCATGTTACNTCAAATATGTAAATAATGTTATGAATATATGTTGCAGGATTGCTGAGAGGGGGATGTGCTGAAAAGGGACCAAGATGGTTGATGAAAGGTGGTGGAAGGCACCTGGAATGGTGGCGTTAACTTCCACTGAAACCAATACTGTATTTGGTCTTCACTGGCCCGAAGATCAAGAGTGGCTCGCTGGCCCCGAAATGAATTACTTGCCAGGTTGGTAGGTGAAGAGTCTCCTCATGAGTTAATGAGGGATGGGGGTGAACCACCCATCCGTGGAAGCCTCAGACTTGACCACCGTGGGGAAGTTCGTGCCACATGAAACCTCGCTGGAAAAAGAAAAGGCAAGAAAGAGGTGTGGAAGGGGGCAGTCGCGACATAGATCGCAAGAGGGGGAGAAATCAGAAGAACTCTGGAAAATATACAGGGTGATTGATTAGCAAAGAAGAAGGAGAGTAACCCTCGTTTTCGATTTCTAATGAACAGAGACTCAGTCTCACAACATCGTGGTCTAAGCTCGGGGGTGGCTAGTGGTAAATCCATTCGGAATCGTTGAGCCTAAGGTTGGGTGGAAACGAGCACCCCTCTCAGCAGTTGCATCAAACCTCATGTTTTTCTGATAAGTGTTATATCTCATATCTTGAAATTAATATTCTGACATGTATTCTCATGGTTTGTGCAATTATGAATGGTTTCAGTATAAGATTGTCTGTATGGTGTTTTGATCAGAAATGGTGGCTGCATGCTTATATTGGATAGACCACCCATGTCTTACGTAAATATAAACACACACACACACACGCACACATATATATATATATATATACTTTGAACAGATTTAGCTTTCAAGTTTGTTCTCGAGAAATTCAGTCCCTTATTTGTCTTAAGTAATGCCCTGGATAGATCTCCCCACAGGGACACCCTTCTTGAAAGTTTATCCAAGAATCTGTTGGAGGATTTTATGGCGTAAGTCTGAAAACCCTGCACGAGAGAGAATGGCCCTCTTAGACTTAGGACATTTTTGTGTTTCGGCACCCGGGGTACCTAAGTGTGAGTTTCCTTGCACTCGTAAGTCCCGAAACCCCAATTCGTTGAGTCTCGAAATGACAGTGTGTGGATGGATTAGGACACTTTGATATTTCGGCACCTGAAATACCCAAGGGTGAATTCCCTTGTTCTCGCAAGTTCCGAAACCCCAACTTGCGAAATCCCTAAATGATATAGTATGGAGGAGTTATGAGGTCTTGGTGTTTTGGCACCCGGGATACCTAAAGGTGAGTTCCCTATACTCACCAGTCCCGAATCCCCGACCCGCGAAATTTTGATGGGTGAAATCCCAAAATAGTTGAGCAGGTTTAAGAGTTGGTATTTTGAAGTTTCGGCTCCTGGAAGATCTAGGTGTGAGACCTCCTGTCTGTGCACATCGCGAAACCCCGAATTGGACCAGCATGGGTAAGTATTGATGTTTGGTATTTTGAGAACTGGGATATTCAAGGATAAGTTACCTTGTACCCGCTGGTTGCTAAATCCTGAACTGCGAAACCCTGAATTTGGTCGAGTGTATGAGGAGCGGGTGTATCGACTTTTCAACAATCGGGTAGTTGAGGAGTGTGAATCTTCGACCTCTTATATCGCGAAGTCTCGATATGCGAAACCCCAACTCGCGGTGTCCCGAATTGACATAGTGTGACTTGGTTTGACATTTCGGCATTTCGGTACCCGGAAGACCCAAGGGTAAGTTTCCCTTGTACTCGCAAGTCCCGAAATCCCGACTTACAAAATCCTGAAAAGATAGAGTGTGGAGAAGTTATTATACGTCGGTATTTCAACACCCGGGGTACCTAAGTGCGGGCCCCACGTATTCGTCGGTCTCGAAACCCCGATTCGCGAAATCCCGAAAGGAGGAATGCCGAAATGTCTTAGCACGGATAATATTGGGTGTTTCAGTATTTCGGTATCCGAGATACCTATTGGCAAGTTCTCTTACACTCACTAGTCCCGAAAACCCGAAGTGCAAAACCCCAAAATAATAATAGTGCTGACGAGATATGGTGTTTCGGTGTTTTGACACCCGGGATACCTAACGGTAAGTTCTCTTGTCGTCGCATATCCTGAAATCTCGATATGCGAAGCCCCGAAGGGTAGAGTACCAAAACTTGTTCCGTCTTGCTATTTATCTCAATAAGCACTTAGACCTAGTTTCAGGTTTCAACCATTCGAAAGTCAAGAGAGCAAGGGATCGCTTGCCTCACGACTCCCCGTATCACGATAACAGAAGTGCCTTCTCGGTAAGGACTGCGGGCATAGCCACGGTCATATGAGGGACTTTAAAAGGGAAAGGAGGGTCTGCGTTAGGCTCCTTAGAATTTAATAAGGAAAGAAAGCCAAAAAAATTCTAGCCCTGTGGTGGGTGTGTTACATTACCGAATTGTGGTTGTTGCCATTCCCTGAGCTATATTGAACCTTTTTTGTTTTCCTCACCTTGTTGGAACTAAATTGAAGAAGTGGGTTTTCAGGCCCGTGGTTGAAGAGGCAAGTTGTCAGGCCTGTAGGCAACTCTCTCCATGTGAGAGAGTTTGTTGGGAAGTGATTTTCTCTTAGAGAGAGTCCAACACCAACTATAGAGCTCTAAGAATTCTTGATCTAACCTGTTGTTGAGACCATGAAAAGAGGAAGTGGAGCATCCAATGGACTGTGGAACAGTGAAGGTGCATATTCCCGAGGTGGAACAGGCATGTGGGGAATGAGAGTCTGTGATTAGTGGGTGTAAAAAGGCTCTTGGAGAGAATCCTTCTAGTTGCACTGTGCAGTCTCCTGTAACCTCAACCTAGTCTAGGATTCCCTTGCCCTAGGTGGAGCTTAGTCCTAGCTCAGGGGTGACCCATTGTTGAGCGTGATGAGCAGTGTGGTCGAAGGCTGTGAGGTTCTTGGAAGGTCTGCATGTAGTTGGTGTTTTTTCCCCAGTTAAAAGATAAGTATCATTTCTATGCTTAATTATGTATGCTGTGCATGTATGTGATTCTTGCAATGCTATCACGTGTTCCGTTGTATGTATGAATTACTGTCAATTTCGCAGGAGTCTGTATGGTAGCAATAATTCTGTGTTATTGTTTTTCAATTCATTAGAAATGCATTTTATACATATGTGTGTGTGTGTGCATGTATCTTCCGGGGATGCCACAAAATGGTATCTGAACAGAAGGATAAAATTACTGTGAAATTTCATAGTGGCGTTCCCCAGGGTGACAGGTTGAGGGGTCGGGGACGTTACAAACTAGTATCTGAGCTCGAGAAGATCAGAGTTCAGTTAGTGGTAGTAATGTTCCCACCTCTGGGGTGGATGGGTCGGATAAGTGGTCATTTGAACCAAGGTTTCGGGGGGAAATTGTGTCAAGAGGAACAAATTTCGAACCTCCGAGCATTCTGAGTGCCAAGAGGTTACCTTGGTCATGTTACGAAGATCAGGAGGTGTAGTGGTATTATAAAACCATGATAGACGTGGTATTGGTCTGTAGATTAATGTGGGCCGTTGGAGTTTATTCAAGAGAAGCAGGACAATTCCTGACCGTTAGATTTGGAGAAAAGTGCAAGAGGGTTAATCTGCAAGTCCTTCATAATTAGAGACTTTGACGAAGTTACGTGTTATAGAGCGGAAGAGGCCGAAGTCCCAAAGCCCCGAAGTCCCCGAAGTGGATCTACACCGTAGATCGGGGGAGAAGAGCTTGACCGTTGGATTGGGCCGAAGTTGGACCAGAACCATTGGATCAAGTCATGGGTGGAATTTGTGGTGTGGTATGAAGGGCAGAAAGCTCCCAGAGATCTGAAGTCTGGAGCTAATCCGGACCGCCCGTCAAGAGGGACACGTGTCAGCATATTGGCTTGTTCAGGATTTCGATGTTCGGTAGAATTAGTGTGTGCTGAGGTAAGAAATCCCAAAGGTCGAAGCTCCAAATCCCCAAAGAGCCGAAGTTGTGAGTCATGATGACATCACCTAG
>JZKD02S1059090.1:139658-160524 GCA_000966675.3 Picea glauca | reverse complement strand
ATCAGTTATATATATAAGCTTGAAACTTTTCAGGTTCTTTTTTGAATGTTTCTAGATTATTATTTAATGTGTTGTTGATAAATTAACATGCATAGATATACAATATTTGATCAATCACATAGAATACACAGAGACACTGATTTTCCTGAGGAAACCCATAAAGGGAGAAAACCTCTTCTTCTTAGGATGTCAATTAAGCTCCTACTTTCATGTACATCACAGTCTTTGAGCACCAACTCAAATATGAGGCTATAACCTCTGATAGCAAGTTATAACTTGCAGAGAGAACCAACTCTCAGATTTCTCTAGCACCAACTAGAAGGAAGCACCAACTCCCTAAGTGTTCCAGCACCAACTTCCAGTCACACAGGCACCAACCTGTATAAAAGAGAACAATGGTTCTCCCTTGCACCACCCTACCACCTTGGTTTTTTTGGGCTACAACTAGATGGCAGCTACAACTCCATGTGTTCAAGCACCCACTTGAAACTCTGAGGACAACAGTCCTCCTTGGAACCTCCCTACCACCCTAAGATATAAAACTTTGTCACCGAAATTTATTATAGTGATATAGAATTTGTCAATGGCTTACCAGTCTCATCATTGTTCTGCTATACTGCTCTGCTCTGCATGCATCAGTGTATTCATCCTTGCATCATCTTGCACTTTTTTTTCTATTGCTCTATCTTTGCATCCGTACCTCAACATTCTCTTCTACACACATGAATCACAATTGAATACCACCTTCTCTTCTATGTTCTGTGTATATTTATCATGCCAAGTCCTCTGCCAGATCATGCATGCAACTCTTCGTCCTCTCTGGCAATTACAGTCTTCGACACTTTTCCATTTGTCAATTGTCTCTATGATGAGTCTTCATTTCACTGGAAGTTATCTTGAGACTCTTCATCTCCTTTGGAGATCACCCTAAAGCTCTTCGAATTCTCTGGCAGATACATCAGTCTGTTCATCATCAATGGCGTTATCATGAGATTCTTTGGCTTCTCTGGCAGTGCGACCCTTCATCTTCTCTGTTACACTTGAGCTTCTCTGACATTTATAGGGCGTCTTCTCGAAGAAGCTCCTTTTGAATTTCACCTGCACGAACTAGCATCGGGTGCAAGTTCCTCTTCATGTGTCCACACGCTGTGACCACATGCTAACCAAGAAGGTGCTACGCAACTTCACGTTTCATGATCTCGCAAGTTATCTCTCCTCCATTCTTTGAAGTCTGAACTTCCGAACTCTGAACTTCGTCATGCTAGATTAACGGCCCATGACATTCCTCGATCGATGGTCCAGGTCTCTTCTTCGCACTTCGAGATTTCGCGACTCGCGTTGTCGGAGGTTTTTCTATGAGTCACCTGACTCTTCCAACTCCAGAACTTCGAGTTAGGAGTCTAGCGAGTGCTATCTCCTTCCCATATTCTCCATCGATTTGACCTCCAGCTAGGTCTTGAGGCCCAACTCCTGAGCTCTTCGTGTTTTGGGACTTTGTAAATTAACTCATCCTTTTCTTCCAAAACCCAAACCTCGACTCTATGTTTACCAAATCAATGGTCCAGATCTCTCTGTGATCCAACGGTCGAGATATCTTCTTTGCGTTTTGCAATGTCGAAATTTGGCTCACTTCCCTTATTCTGATTCCCGAACTTGTGCTTGTGTCAGATCAATGGTCCAGATCTCTCCCTGATCCAATAGTCGAGATCAAATCGCGAACTTGGACTTCACAAGTTCCTGTCTCGGGCTACTCGATGCAGTTCTTCTGATTTGTGATTCTATGAATCTTCTTATCTGCTGCCACGTGTCCTTCCCAGCACCAACGGCTAGGATTGCTTCGCGATTTTGAACTTCGTGAGTTTTAGCTTCTCTTATGCACTCTAAAAGAATTAAAGTCTATGCACTTACCTTTGGCTCCAATGGTTGGTCCACGCACTCATATCTAATGCCTGATATCTGGTCTCCTCCTCTATGCACTCGTTCCTCCTGTCTGGACTCTGATCCAACGATCCAGATTCTTCATGGTGCTCGATCCGACGGCCACTGTCACTCCTCCTCCTGAGATTATGATTTATTTCGAATTAGAATAATTTCTAAGTATTCAAAGGTTTCGGCCTCTGAGCCTTCTCCTACAAAATCGATTGAAAGGTTGTGTCTTCGCTTTTCCTCTCTAGCTCTGTCTTCATAGAAGAGGACTTCTTCCAGTGCTATCATCGATGCTTTCCTATTTTCCATCGTCGTTGTTGTTCTTTCCATCAATGACAAGCACACTCTTCCTGTAAGCATGCCAACAGAAAAATGTATTGTTCCCCTTTGAATGTCAATGTTGGACACAGAACCCACATCTGTTGCAGCCACAGTGAAATATAAAAAAGGAAATTGAATGTTCTCCTCATATTTTTTGTTCCTGGAAACCATATGTTTGGTGCATTTTTTCCAGGTTGTTGCCTTCCAATTACATATGCCAACTTCCACGTCCTGGATATCATGCCATAGCTCTTTTGAAAATATCAATGCAAAGGGGTTTAGAAAACGAATTCAGAGTTGTCATTGCAGAGCAAGCATCTACCAGGACCTTGTGACAAGGCATGCTTTTATTCTCTGAATCAAAAACCTCGTCCACCTATTAGTTTTATTATGTCCTTTATGTCTTTCAAAGCATCTTATGCCATCAAAACGTTTCTAGGATGCACGCGTGGAATAGGTTCAAAAATGATATGGCTTGAATACTCGGTCTTTATGCTGAGCAAATTTATAGTGTTATTTCATTTGTGTTTTCTCTTATGTTTGCTTCACTATTCATTGTATGTTTGTTTGTTTTTCATATGTTGTAGCAACTAGGGGGATTGAATTTGACATGAAGAAGGTTGAAGGATGCATAACGGAATTGGTATGTAGTTCTGTAGTTGTATTTTTTTATTTTATTTTTTTCTCTATTTGCATATTATCTTAATATAGCTAAGAAACATCTTGGAAATCACAACTTAAGAGATGAAGCAAGTAATAGATGTTGAGTCCTATGAAATAGATACAGACTCCATTGTACATGACAACATTGACCAGGTATTACATAGCAATGGCCTTTTTAGATTAGATGCATTCTTGTGTACTGTAGGAGATTGCCTCTTCGATGCATTTCAAGTTCTATTGCATTTCCATTATTCCTTGACTGACCTGCGCAATGGATTGATAGATTATTTCTTGGGCAGTTTAGAAAATGGTGACATTGAGGCATTGGATTCATATCAATACGAATTGGCATCTGATTTTCTTTGCCAGTTGCATGGAATACGTGATGTCACTACGTATTTTTCAAAGATGCAGTTGTCTACATATGCAATTCTGCCTGCACGTGAGAGGGGACTTTGGGGAGATACATTTTGTATATGTTGGTTGTCCTAGTGGTTGAATATATCAATTGGAATATGGTCATTAACAATAAAAACAAGATATCTATTATTCAACAAAACTGCATCTAGCAATCCATATTGCATCTTGTTTCATGATGCCAATCTTGTCAATGTTCATTATGAACCATTGTTGTATAGAAAATTAACCATATGCAATCTTGGAGGACCTCATATTTACTTGTCCCTCATTTGCAAAGACCTTGAATCGCATTGGAAACGAATTATGCATCACATACACTCCCATGGCTTGCACATAGCAACAACTATTACATCTAGTTGTGGAGATAGTCTATTCAATGCAATTTTCTATTTGGTAGCAACATAGTTCTATGTGCAATCATTGCATCTTTACATTGTACAATCCTTTTGCAATGCAATTATAGGCGGCATCCAACAGGATTTTACCTACTTGCATCAACACTTTTTACCATATCTCCTAGAAAGTATGTCGACAATTGGAAGTTGGCAACAATACCTTGTGAACATGGCACTTCCATATGAGAAAGGAAATGTAGAGGGTGGCAGATTATATTTGCAATGGCTATCTATCATATTCAGAGTAAATATCCAGGTTTGGGCGGCCCTGTCGGATGGTACTATCCATTCCTATTGTATTGATTCAAAATACTATCGAACAATTGACATCATCTCGTTGAAAACATATACGCCACATATCCATTATCAACCTTCGATGAGAAATACTACTAGTTTAGGGTCCACTGTCCATGCCACCCAAACCGCATTGAATCTTCATAAGCGTCGCATCCAATTTAATGAGAATGAAACTTGTCCCAGTTGTGATGAGGCCATACAGAGCTTAAACAAAAAACATAGAATAACTTATCACAACTTGAAAAAGGTCATACATGAGAGAAAAAAATACATTGATAGTATAAGAAATACTACCAGTTTAGGATCTAGTGTCCATGCCACCCAAACCGCATCGAATCTACATAAGCATTGCATGTTATTTAATCAAAATGAAACTCATCCCAGTTGTCATGAGGTCATCCAGACCTTGAACAAAAAATGTAGACTAAATTATCACAACTTGAAAAAGATCATATCTGAGAGAAAAAAAATACATTGGTAGGCTTCCTTCTAGACAGAAACTCACATATCACAACCTAAAAAAAATTGTTTGTTCACACCACAATCGCATTTTCTCATTTTATGTTGAACACAAACATCACATGTCCAAAGACAAAGAACATCACAGTTTTCATCATCGATATGGTGAGGATGCAATGCCCATAAGAAATGTCGATTCCACCTCCAACATGTCTTGTCAACAAGTGAAACTAGTTTCCAGTGGGAAGCATAAGTTAACCTAACACATCTTGAAAAAAAAGATACGTGAGAGAAACAGGTACGGCCACATATCACACAATGGTCATGGTATTGAACGAGAGGGGAAAAAGCACATTTCGTGGGCTAGATCCAACACCATGCATTGCTAGCAATGAAAACCAGCAAACACTTTCTATGCATACTTGTCTAGGGAAGAAAAATGCAAAACAGATCTATATGAAACAAATTAAAGACACTCCTTCCATTGCATGTGCAATTTGCGATCAATTGAATTTCGCAAAAAACACTAAGTCTTTCATGCCTGATTTGGAAGCAGAATACCTCGACTTGACACTAAATGATAGAACATTTTCTAGTGGCAATATCTGTCTTCCATGCAAACAATCACTTGAAAATGGAAAACGACCACACTTTGCAATGCCTGATCAAATATAATGTAATACACCACTACCAAATGTAAGTACACTTACAGAACTTGAAGAGAGACTTTTGTCTCTACGAATTGCATTTGCACAAATCAGACCTTGGGGCTATAAACAACCCCAAATGGGATTAATATGATCAATTATTAATGTGCCTGTCCAACTAGAAGTTGCGCAAAAATCCTTGTCACAATTCATTAGCGATACAATGACAATTGATGTAGATCTCAAAAGATGCTTGCAATACAAAAATGCATACAGGACAGGTAAAGTGTGTGTGCATGTTGTCATGAAAGCATTGAAATAATTATGTTCCAGGGCCTTGTACAAAGCACTGGACATTTGTATAAATGAGAACTGGAATAGTGTTCTTGGAGAAGGGGATGATAGCTCTACATAGACTCTCCAGACTGCTAGTGAATTTGATACAAGCGATGAATCAAAGAATAAAATACCTATTGAAACATTGATACATGGATTCACTGACTCACAACGCATTCATGACTTGCAAGACAAGATTGTCGAAATTGCACATGTTGAGGGCCAACGTCCACTTGGAATATTCAAGGACAAATTGTTGAGGAAATGAACTTCCCAACATTGTTCTATGGATATCCACATCCCAGTGACATTACGGAATGATTCAGCTACCATAAAATAGTTCAATGGGAACTGCTACATTCAAGCGGTGACTTCTCTTGTCACATAAAAAAATTGCTTTTCAAAACAATGCGCATAATAATTGAGCAAGTGTTGTCTTGCATGTGGGTGTGAATAAGAAAATTCTAGCTACAATGAAGAAAGTTATTGGCCAAAGATGTCAAGTACAAAGCAAACCTAGAAAAAATCCTGAAATCTGATCTCGGATACATAGATTTCAAAAACATTCACATCTCTCCTGATTATTTGCAACAAAACAAAAAAACTATTTTTTCAATGATCTGACAATTGGGACCGCCAACACTTTTCATCACATTTACAAGTGCATAGCATCGCTGGGATCTATTGGTGGTTACACTTTCTGCATTGTATAGGAACGGGAAAAAGGAAAAAACAAACTGATACATTGGAAAATGATGGCATTGACTACCTCATAAGAAAAGACTCAGTGACATGTACTTGCTACTATATACATAGAATAAATCCTTTTGAGGCAATTTATATGCCATGATGAAATGTTTTTCGGGAAAATATCAGACTACTTTTTTGTGACTGAGTTCCATAATAAGGGGAGTGAGCATGACCACGCATTGTTGTGGATAGAGGGTGCACTGGTCTATGGAAATGACAACAACTCACAGATTGAGTGATTTGTGGACAAATACGTAACATGCAACATGGATCATTTGGATCTAAGCCTTGCCAAAGTTCATAGACATTATCATACAAGAAGCTGTAAAAAATGAAAAAAAATCACATTACAGATACAACTTCCCTGTGTCGCCAATGAGAACAACAAAAATCATAGAGCCACTTAGTTTAGAGGAAAATGTTGTCATTGAGAAATCTAAATCATTGTTCACATTTCTAGAACAACGAGACTTTGATGAGTTAATGAGCTTCGACGACTTCTTGACAGAGCTAAATCTAACAAAAGATGAGTACATCCAAGCCATACAATGTACACTTAAACAACCAACAGTTTTCCTTAAATGAAAACTTTCCCATATTTGGAACAACAATTTCTCCAAGGACATGCCAGTTATGTGGAATGAAAATACAGATGCATGATATGTCCTCAATGCATATGTTGCAGCATCATATTGTACCTTGTATATGACAAAGGTTGACAAATCTATGACAAGTGCATTCAAAAGAATACGCAAAGAACATGAAAGAAGTCATATTGATGCTATGAAAATGATATGTACGCTTGGAAATACATTACTTAATCTTCAACAAATGTTTTCTCAACAAGCAATCCACATTGCACTTTCCTTGCCCCTCAACTCTAGTTCAAGGAAATGTGTCTTCATAAACACATCTCCACTTGAGAAAAGCACATTTGTGCGTAAACCACCATCTTTGCTAGAACAAGAGATTGACAATTCAAAGGACGTGCTATGTCGCTCTATTATTGATTATTACCTCCAACGTCCATTTCCTATTAATCATATATGCTTAGCAGAGTTTGTATCGCATTACAAAAAAAATGGTGCACCCATATCAAAAAGAAAAAAACCCTCTCTAATACACTTTGTCAAATACAACAAACATATTGACTATGAAAACTGTTGTAGAGAAAAACTATTGTTATACGCTTTGTTTGATCAAAATGAAAACACATTAAAACATAACTTCCCTACAAAACATCCTTTCCTTATTGAAAAAAATGAATACCACAGAGTCAGATTTTTGTTGAATCGAGAGAAGCAAACAATTCTAAAGGACATTGCAATTAAAAAACACTTGAACATGCACACTCTTATGCACTTCTTCCTTACAGGTGGGGCGGGAACAGGAAAGACATTCACATCGAAAGCACTATTCCAAATGCTTATCTGAGTCTATGATTCAAACAATTCCTCTGATCCTATGAAACCAAAGGGGCTAATAGTTGCATACACAGGAAAAGCTACATATAATGCAGGTGGAACAACAGTCCACTCTACATTTGTTATGCCTTTTAACAAGTCACAGTTTCTTCCACTCAGCAAGGAAATGTTAGATACCTTGTCTAATATTTATGACGAACTGCACCTTGTCTTCATAGATGAGGCATCTTTGATTGGAAGTTGCTTCTTATATTCCATTGACAACTGACTAAGAAACATAAAACATGTGCACGCCAAATACTTTGGAAACATTGACATGATATTATGTGGGGATCTTTACTAGGAACAACCCATCCAAGATTCTTTGATATTTGAACAACCTACACTCAATATGCAAACAGTGACGCATGACTTCTGGAAATACAATATAAAATGATTTGAATTACATACTACAATGCTCTAGGAAGATGAAACATTTATTGCAATTCTAAACAGAATGCGGACAAACAACCAAACACATGATGACTTAACATATATCAATTCAATGTGCATGCAACCTGAACCAACAGACCCAACCTTCCCTTACATGTTCTACACGAATAAGGATGTTGCAATGCATAATAGGTACATGCTATCGCTCATGCCTGGTGATGATATCATCATCAATTCAATTGATCTCGAAGAAGACAACCATGGAAATGTACCACGTCATGAACATATAGCCACTTTGCCTTTCAAGCAACTTGTCATGAAATTAGACATGTTGGTTGAGATATATGCTTGCAACTACAATTCACAGGATGGCTTGGTAAATGGTGTAGATCGAATACTCAAAGGCTATACCAAAACAGAAAAACTTGATGTCCTCTGGATTAAGTTCCATGAGTTGCATATAGGCCACTGACAAGAAAACAAGTTGGCTTATCTATATAATTCAAACATGGCATGCAATTCAAAACCAGTATCGACATTGGCAAAGACAGGTCGAATGAAGATTCAAAAATAGTTTCCAATTAAACTTTCATGTGAACGTACAATCCACAGATCGCAAGGACTAACACTTGATAGTGTTGCATTTGACCCTACTAGAATTCGAATGCATAGACTTGTATACACAGCATTGTCACGTGTCAGAAGTATAGACTCCTTGTATTTACTAAGTGCTCTTGCAAAAGATAACTTCAAATTCAAACACAAAGTTGATATTGAGATGCAACACCTTAGGACTACCGCAAAGTGGAATCTACAGTATGATTACCAATCTATACAAACAAACTCATATGTATCAATTCTCTCACTTAACACATGCAGCCTACATGCACATGTGGATGATATACTCAATGACTATGACACAATGCAATCCGATATTCTGTGCTTGCAGGAAACATACATGATACTATGCATGCAAAACAAGCAATTTCCAAATCACAATTGCATATTGAGTTACATTACACATGGGATGATGATATTAGTGAAAAAACATGTAACAATTTTGGAGCATATGCATTTCGAAGAAAACAATGTTGAAATGGTGCTCGCAAAAGTAATTTTCGATGGATCAGAAATTGCAATATTGAATCTCTATGTTGCTCTTCATGCAACATTCTCCAACATACTAAATGTTCTTTACAATGCATTAGAGCATTTTCATTTGAACGAAACCATTGTCATTGTAGGAGACTTCAATATTGACATGCTACAAAATAATGCCAGAAGAAACGAATTGGAAAACTACATGTGCAAATACAGTCTCTGTTTTCTTTTGGATAAGATAAACCATGTACAAAACGCACTTATTGACCATGTATGGTCGAATGTGCCTATTTCTCAATACAATGTCTTTATCTTAGACACATATTGGCCTGATCACGATACAATTGGTATTGCACTTGAATTATGAAATATACATCAAACATATTGCAAAATCATATTTCTATGTCTCAAAGCATATATGTCTAGCTTCTTGCACAAAAACAAGTTATCCAACTTCTTAGTTTTTCCTGGTTTGTAATTGATTTTGGACACAAAAAAAATTTACACAATTTTTTATATATACATATACATGGATAAAGAAAAAAAAAATGGTACATTCTTCTAACACTATCTGTTACTCTATTCCTTTTATTCTAGTTTATTTATTCTATCTACATATTCCTTGTTTTTTCCTTACATATCAACTTACGTTCATGTTCATTTTGTTTTGTGCTTTCTTTCATTAAAACAAACAGGAAAACTAGACAAGGCAAAGAACTCTTAACCAGAAATGTAGAAGAATACATACAAAGGTGCATACTTCTACCCGTATTCCATATCTAATTGTTTTTCATTTACTGTGTCTATACTTATTCCACTGGTTTGCAGCTCTTCTGTTTTTTTTTCCCTTAGATACTGCATATCTTCCTGTATATTGACTTATCTTCATGTCAATTGTATTTTCTGTGCCGCTACCTTGAAATAAATAAATAAATTTATACTCCATTTTTTTTCATGTGTTCCTACGTAGCAACTTGCCTTCACGTCCATTGTGTTCTCTGTATTGCTACATTGAAAAAAGAACAGACTAATTGAACACGAAGATGGAGCCTTATGTGCCACAACTGAGAAAGTTGGAGTACAATCTTCCAAAAGGTATTGCTACAGTGGTGTGACAACAAATACAATGTGTGTGCCTACTACACATCCATATCAATTATGAACAATATACACATGTCCATAGCCACTGTTTTAGAAGTGACATGGGCATGGGCAGTGAATCGTCGCAAACATCAGCACAATGACAATGTCGAAGGTAAGGATTGATATATTACGCTCTTGCTATGTTTACGAAACAAATATCCGCAGTTATTTATTTTGTTATGCCATGGTAAAAATGTTTATGTCGTTTACACCACATGTTTTTTAGTTCACAAGAACTATCGACAAGTAGAAGTGAAACCTCCATCATAGTACAAGGTCTAGAGAGTAAGAGGTATGGTTACAAAAGTTTGATCTACATATGCTGTCCAATTTGTGCATATATTGAAGCTTGTCATATTTTAGAATATGCTTGCATGTAAGAATGCGAAGTCATATATTTTCTTTATTTGCTTTTTGAAATAGATGTAAACAACATCTCTTTTAACTTGAACCAGGGTCTGTTGAGCTCCAGCTATATTTCATGGCTGAGAATGTTTTTCCCATAGTTGATGTGTTTATATCACTTGATAATTATCAGACTAAGTGTTCTTGTGTGAGGCATACAGTTCTTTGTTCCCTTTCTTTTTCCTCTTCTATACTTACCCGTTTTTCCCTTTTTTTCTTCCCCTCTATTACCCGTTTTTCCCTTTTCTTCTTCCCCTCTAGTACCCATTTTCCCTTTTCTTCTTCCCCTCTATTACCCATTTTTCCCTTTTCTTCTTCCCCTCTATTATCTGTTTTTGGTTCTATACTTAGTCGCATATCTATGCTCGTGGATTCCCAGGGTGGCGAAGTGAGAAATTCTATATCCATCTATATCTTCACATCACGAGTCCGACCGACCATCGTTCGTTTTCATACTTAGCCAATTTTATGGGCGCGGGTTCCCGCATAGGCGCCATCGAACTCTCGTGCCCCGTGTTCGAGGCATACATCTTGCACCCAAAACTTCGATCATCTACAATTTGACCCCAGACTCCTCGAACTCCCAAGCCTCACTCTACCTACAATGACTCCATCTAAATGCTTGCATATAAGTATGCCAAGTCATATATTTTGTCTGTTGCTTGTTGAGATAGATATAAACAACATCTCTTTTATCTTGAACCAAGGTCTATTAAGCTCCAGCTATATTCCATGGCTGAGAATGTTTTTCCCATATTTGATGTGTTTCTATCGCTTTATAGTTATCAGACTAAGTGTTGTTGTGTGAGGCATATAGTTCTTTGTTCCCTTTCTTTTTCCTCTTCTATACTTACATGTTCTTCCTTTTTCTTCTTTCCCTCTATTATCTGTTTATGGTTCTATACTTAGTCGCATATCTATGTTCGCGGGTTCCCGGGGTGGCAGAGTGAGAAATTCTATATCCATCTATATCTTCACATTACGAGTTTGACCGATCGTCATACGTTTCCATACTTAGCCAATTTTATGACCGCGGGTTCCCGCATAGGCGCTATTGAACTCTCATGCCCCATGTTCGGGTATACATCTTGCACCCAAAACTTTTGTGATATACAATTCGACCCCAGACTCCTCAAACTCGCCAGCCTCACTCTATCTACGATAACTTCGTCTAACCACCCCTCCTTTCCATACTTAAGACCAAGTGTTTTTGTGTGACACATGAAGTTCTTTGCTTCATTTCTTTTTCTTCTTCTATACCTGCTCGTTTTCCCTTTTCTTCTTCCCCTCTATTATTCGTTTATGGTTCTATACCTAGTCACATATCTATGCTCTCGAGTTCCTGGGGTTCCCGAATCATAAATTCTATATCCATCTATATCTTCACATCACGAGTTTGACCGAACGCTATTTGTTTCCATACTTATCCAATTTTATGCCCGCGGGTTCCTGGCTAGGCCCTATCGAACTCTCATGCTCAGTGTTCGGGGTATACATCTTGTAGCCAAAACTTTGGTGATCTACAATTCGACCCCGGGCTCCTCAAATTTGCAAGCCTCACTCTACTTATGAGCTTGTTGAAATAGATATAAACAACATCTCTTTGGACTTCAACTAGTGTTTGTTGACCTCCAGCTATATTTCATGGCTAAGAATGTTTTCCCATAGTTGATGTGTTTCTATCACTTGATAATTATCAGACTAAGTGTTTTTGTGTGAGGCATAAAGTTCTTTTCTCTCTTTCTTTTTCCTCTTCTAAACTTAGTCGAATTTCCATGCTTGCGGGTTCTTGGGTGGCGGACTGAGAAATTATGTATCCATCTATATCTTGACATCACAGTCCGATCGACCGTCATTCATTTCCTTACTTAGCCAATTTTATGGCTGTGGGTTCATGGGTAGGCATTATCGAACTCTTATGCCCCATGTTCGGAGTATACATCTTGCACCCAAAACTTGGGTGATCTACAATTCGACCATAGACTACTCAAATTCGCAAGCCTCACTCTACCTACAATGACTCTATCTGATCGCCCCGCCTTTCCATACTTAGTTGATTCTTCAAAGTTTCACGGGTTCACAGACTCCCAAGTTCACAAAAGTATCAAATCATCTTTCGCTCCCCTCCATCCACGCCACCTTCGCCCCTTCCCAATGCACATTAATTATGCTTTTACTAGTGATAGCTCACCATAGATTTTCGAAAAGATTAGCATTAATAAGAGGAAAGGTTGAGGACATCTCCCATTAAAATACATTAATGGGAGAATATTATGGAATCTGATGACTTTTTTTTGTCAATCTTGAATTGGAAAAAAATTGTTGGTTATTTTAGTTTTTTTAAGGCATCATCGTAGCAAGAATGCAATATTGTGCTAGCTCATTGTCATCTATAAAGGTGTTGACATGATGCCCCTCTTTATTATTGTGCATATATTACAGCTTGGCATATTTGAGAGTATGCTTGCATATGAAAATGTTAATCCACCCTTCAAATTTGAACATGGTTTTCATTTGGGCCACAAAAAATACTAATAAAATAAAATAATATGAACAATGTTTAAGTAAATATAAACAAATTATATTTTAACTTGAACCTAATTTTGTCGAGCTCTATGTATATTACATAGCTAACAATGTTTTTCCCATAGTTAATGTTTATGGCCGCCAATTCTCGGATTGGCGTTATCGAACTCTCATGCCCCATAATCCGTGATATACATCTTGCACCCAAAACTTTTGTTATCTGCAAGCTTCACTCTACCTATGATGAGTTTGTTTGGGTCCGCCTGGTCACCCCGCCTTTTCATACTAAAGTCGATTTCTCTGCCACCTTCACACACTTTCCCAATACAAATTGATTACACTTTTATTAGTGACAATTCACCACACAGGTTCGAAACGATTGGCATTGATGAGACAAAAGCTCGAGGACATCTCCCATTAAAATGCATTAAACCAAGATTTATGAGAGATTATATTACCATCTTCCAATGTTCATTCTAAATACTATCACACAATTTTCATCACATGAAGCAATATAAACAAATCTTCATCCAAACATTATCTTTTCTCACATGCACCCCACATGCACCCCAGTGGCCTAAAGTGGGCGATATTTGGATCCATCAACTAAACCTCCCTATTATCGAATTGGCAGAGGTCATTATTATGGCATATTATTTTTTTTGTGTGTGTGTGTGGATCTTGAGCTCGGAAAAATTGTTATTTACTTTAGTTTTTTTAAGGCATTATACCCCTCCTTTCCATACTTAGTCGATTCTTCACCTCCTATTGTCACAGATTCGCAGGTTCCTGGGCTCCTAGGTTCACAAAAGTTTCGAACAAGTTTTTGCTCCCATCCATCCCCGCCACCTTGCACGCTTCCCAATGCACATTAACTATGCCTTTATTATTGATAACTTACCACACACATCAAAAATATTAACATTAATAAGCGAAAAGGTCGAGGACATCTCTCATTAAAACACATTGAACCAAGATTTACAGAAGATTATATTATCATGCTCTAGCATTCATTTTAAATACTATCAGGAGAAAAGGAACGTTCTCATCGCCTTATGGCTGCAACTCGACAACATTTCTGTGGAGATACCCTGAATATTTTTGGGCGCGAGGACCAGAGTTTTCAGTGGTCCAGAGCTTATGACTATTACTCGTCCCCTTTTGCCCAGAAGGAAGTTATCTGTACATCTAGAATTGCACGAGCAGGTTGTGTCCCTGGACCTTTTTTACTATAAGGAGTTGGTCACCTGTTGCACCGAAAACTATATTTCGAACCAGCGGATTATCCAGTTTCGGGACCATTCCCGAGTCTCCCTATTGCCTCAAGTATTTCGAAAGATGTTAAGACCTCCTAACCCAATGCCTACTTTCAAGGGCTAGAATTGCAGAGAGTTCTTAAAGAAGCATGATAATGAATTGGACCTCTTGTCAAAGTTCTTAGAGAACCCAGTGGTCGGGCACGTGGACATGACCAGATTACAGGTTAGTGCATTTAAGAACCCTTTCCGAGAAATTGGATGGATTTTCATGAGGATAGTGGGACAAGAAAGTACAGCCAACATCTCTCGGATGATTTTGTATATTTTATATTTTATGGTGAAGAAACAAGCCATCTTCCATTGGGGCAAGTTGATTTCCATTGAAATATATTCCCATTTATTGCAATACACAAGGCATAAGAAATTATTTATGTCACCTTCTTTAATTTTAGCGGTGGCGAATTGTTGTGCATTCCCTGCATTATCTATGTGTAAGAAGGTAAACTGTGAATTCCCTGCATTATCCATGTGTAAGAAGGTAAACTGTGAATTTGACCCAGTAACCTTCGGGTACCAGATATTATGGAGACACAACGCCTCCCAACATTTTTATGAAGTATTTAATGATTTTGTTTCAGTTTTTAAAGGATTGATAATTGGAAAGTATTTTCCCCGGTTGTCTGACTACGCGACCAAGTTCCTAGATAGGAAGGGCACACTAGAAGAAATGGAGAACTATAATGTTATAAGTATTTTTGGGCCCAAACAAAATCCTTGCTTCCTTCTATGTCACATATCTGGTACATTTTTTTTTGTTGAAACAGCAAGGCAGTACACCTACTGGTTGCATTTCTTCCATGAAAAGAGAAAAACTCAATTCATCCCTCTGCCTTGGAAAGTTGGGGATTTCATAGCCAGGAATATGAATAATATTAACAGTTTCGTGAGCCACTTCCATAGCTTCAATTTGAAATGTGTTGAAAAAGTAAAAGGGTTCGACCCTAATGGTATTTTTGTAGAACATTGATTGGTTGTCGATTTCAACAGTTCTTTCATTGACACTATTCTGAATGAAGACAAAGATAACGCCTCAAGAAGTCCTTCTCATGACATTGGAAACCTCGAGACAATACTCAGCACTAATGATTCGTACAAGAAGAAACGAAAATGCCCAGGTGAGAAAAGTGCCCAATCCCCGACCGCCACACCCAAGAGTATAGCTCTCAGAGAAGTACTCCAATGGCCTACCCAAGCAAGAAAGTCACATAGTTCTTGAAGCAGAGGAGGAGATAAGAACACTCCCTCCGGCAAAATTGAAAGTTCTCCCAAACTTTCCGCGAGCAAAAAACGGAAAACAATACCGCAAGAACATGAGGGACCGAGGGGAGAAATTGATATCCACGATCTCTCCCTCGAAGATATGGAACTAGAAACTGAAATTGACAAAATGTTCCCTGGGGATGACTAGCTAGAGATCACTGCTCTGCATACTCATGAGATGGAAATAATTGGGACCAATACCTTGGATGAAGAAGAGTCTTTTGCATTTCACAGCGCTATTTTTTACAGTGAATCCAAAAAATTGGTTATTGAAAAGAGAGATGTAAAGAATAAGAAAGGGAAATCTCGTTCAGAGATGAACCTACGGAACATGCGTCCTTCCCAGATCTCCTAGATACACCAAGCAACTGGAGATTCTCTAGACAACTCTATTAGTGGCCTTGAAGCAGAGAACATCATGTTAAAGGAGTGAACCAAAGAATTGGAGGGAGATCTGATGCCTCTTCTGTTGTTTGCTACTCCCTTGGCAACAATTGAGCCAACCACACCTGTAGCAAATTTAAAAGGATCAACAAACCTTCTCACATCAGTGCGAGGCTATGTGGAAAATAATATAAAGAGAAGAATGCAATTAATAATAGAAGCTTGGGAGATGTCAAAGAGTATGGTCTCTTTTGGAACAAGAGCGCATGTTTTTCATGAGTATCTGCAAGCAGATCTCAAGAACGAGCAAGATTTCTACCTCGATGCAACTGTACCATTTGGTGTTAAAGTTACTGGTATGACAAAATTCAAAAGAAGAGAGGAGGATCTCCCTTCCCCGGATCGAATAGACCAACTAAACGCATGCTAGAAAGAAAAGGTAAAAAACTTGAAGGGTATCGTTCAAGCATGTAGCTAGGCCATATCTAGAAGAGACAAACTATTCAAGAAGCTAACTAAGATAGATCTAACTGGCAGCACCAATGAAGTCCAAGACCCGAAATTGATATTCAACTCGTTGTTTTTAACCAAGCAAGCATTTGATGATCAAGTACAGATCTATAAAATACTGTCATTTGAAAATTTTTATGGCATTCTTGAATATGGTGAAGATGACGTGAAAAATTGACTAGTCGGTTATTCGATTAAAAACCAAGATATTCAAGAAGCATTGCACAACCTCTCTATTGATCTAAGGTACTTGGAAAGTGAATTCTTCAATATAAAAATATGGCATGAAATCAACGTCGCGCCCATGAGGAGCTACATTGAAGACTGATTCAAAAAGCTTGTCGACAAGATTACCAATGAAGGGAAAATGACGCTTCACACGGTTCCCATAAACGTCGAGTAAAGCCATAAAAGGACATCAACGAACAAATGACAAGGCATGGGACACCATCATAGTAAGCTGATATTGATCACATTCTTCTGTCTTTGTAGATGTCTTCATCCAGTTATTGTATCTCTTTAAATACAAAGATTTAACCGAGGACTGACAATTTTCTCTTTCTTCTTGCCAGGTCTTGTTGTTTTCCATCGCCGACTTTCTTCTTTCTACAAGCTTGATTCTTATACATATTTTCTTTGTAGTCTACGGGAGCCCCGATCCCAACCATTATGGAAAACGCATGTATATTTCACAGAATATGGACTGAACTATATATTTTTCTACAAATTCCAGGACAGTTATTTTGGGAAATATTCTCAAATGTATTTTCTAACCCAGTTTATCTAAATATAAAATATTTGAGGTTGTTCTATGGTGATCTTTAATCTTTGGTGTTGTTTTTTTGAATTTGTATTTTTTTTTTAAATTAACTCATTTCCCTGTACATGTTGGGGTCATGTTCCTATTTAATATTGTGCATATATTCCAGCTTCCTATATTATAGAATATGATTCCACATACAAAATGTTAAGTCATATATTTTTTGTCTATTTCTTATGGGTTTGAGAAAAATTTGCGAGCCAAAAACACCCTTCAAATTGGAACATGGTTTACATTTGGACGACAAATAATCTATCAAGATACATTAATATGAATACATTTTAAATAAATATAAACAAAATCTCTTTAAACATGAACCTGACTTTCTCAAGCTCCTAGATTCGTTGTGGGTTCTTAGGTTAGCTGACTGTCAGATCCTCATCTCCATCTATATCGTCACATCATGAGCTCAACCGACCATCGTCCCTTTCAACACTTATCCAATTATCTCACTACAAGGTCCCCCCTTAGCGCTATCGAATTCTTATGCCCTGTGTTTTGTGATATACATCTTGCACCCAACACTTCCATGATATACATTTTGCACCCAACACTTCTGTGATTTACAATTCGAACCTCGACTCCTGGAACTCGCAAGCTTCACTATACCCGGGTTCACAAAAGATTCAAACCATTTATCTCTCTCTTCAATCCCCTCCACATTCCCACCCTTCCTAATGCACATTCATTATACTTTTACTAGCGACAACTCAACACACAGGTTCTCTTATTGGCATTATTAATCAAAAAATGCATTCAACCGCGATTTACAGGAGTTCAACCAACCATCATTGTTTTTCATACCTAGCCAATTCTGTGGTTGTCGGTTCCCGGGTTGGCGCAACCGAATTCTCATTCCCCGTGTTTTGTGATATACATATTGCACCTAAAAATTTTGTGATCTACAATTCCATACTTGGCCAACTTTATGGCCATCGGTCCTCGGTTTGGCGTTATTATAAATCTTGCACCCAAAACTTTTATCTACAATTTTGTGATATACATATTTCACAGAAAACTTTCGTGGTCTACAATTCCTCCAGCTCGCAAGCTTCACTCTACCCGGGTTCACAAATGTTTCAAATCAATTATCGCTCCCTTCCATCCCCGCTACCTTCGCACCCTTCCCAATGCACATTGCTTATGCTTTTACTAGTGACAACTCAACACACATGTTTGAAAAAATTGGCATTAATAAGCGAAAACCTCGAGGACATCTTCGATTAATATACATTAAACCGTGATTTATGGGAGCATGACTGACCACCCTTCCTTTCCATACTTAGCCAATTTTATGGCAGCGGGTTCCTGGATTCGTGCTATCGAACTCTCATTCCCCGTGTTTTGTGATATACATCTTGCACCCAAACCTTCCATGCTCTACAATTCCACCCTGCACTCGAACTCGCAAGCTTCACTCTACCCGGGTTCACAAAAAGGTTTCAAATCATTTATCGCTCCCTTCCATCCCCGCCACCTTCCCGCCCTTCCTAATGCACATTAATTATGCTTTTCTTAGTGACAACTCACCACACAAGTTCGAAAGGATTGGCATTAATAAGCGAAAACCTCGAGGACATGTCCCATTAAAACGAATTAAATCGTGATTTACGCGAAAACCTCCAGGACATCTCCCATTAATACACATTAAACTGTGATTTATGGGAATCCGACCGACTGACCTTCCTTTCCATACTTAGCAAATTTTATAGCCGCGGGTTCCCGGGTTGGCATTATCAAACTCTCATTCCTCGTCTTCTGTGATATACGTATTGCACCCAAAACTTATGTGATCTACAATTCCACCCCGCACTCCTCGAACTCGCAAGCTTTAAAAGTTTCAAACCATTTATCGTTCACTTCCATCTCCGCCACCTTCACGCCCTTCCCAATGCAGATTAATTATGCTTTGATTATTGATTAATAAGCAAATACCTCAAGAACATCTCACATTAAAACGCATTAAACCATGATTTACATCAAATTATATTATCATATATCTTCTTCACATGTTACATTTCATATTACATTATGGGAAGATTCCATTTCATACTAATTGTTTTGTTCCTACCATCTATTCCTAGGTAGATTCTTTTTCAATAACTGTAAAGTAAGATATAAGTTATATCTTAAATTACTATTCAATGTAATTTCAATATAGCTTTTAATATTTACAATTTTCTTATCATTTCATTTCTAAAAAACAATTAAACATAACTTTTTAATATTTTTTTTTAGTTTTTTTTCATTTAATTTTACATATTTCAACTTTCATTTCATTATTGTTAAATATCTATTCTAATTACCCTTTACTTACCATACTGTTAATTTCTATTTTTTTAACAATATTCCTCATCTCTCCCTATCTTCCAAAAATCATCATGATGAATAATTATAAGCTGCCAACTATCATCTTCATTCCCAAATCTACTTGGCAGGGACTAAGCTGCCACGCAACACTTGTTTAAACAAAAAAAAGAATAACCTCAAATGAAAACTACATCTTATTTTTTTATGACAAATCTCAATTTATGAATACATATATAATAATAAATCTGTGGTATATACAATATTTTAAATCTTTGTTATATACAATACTTTGTATAATCATTGATGCCTATTAAAATAGGAATATATTTTTCATTTGCAAATCAAAATGTTTTGATTTTGTATTAAAATATTTTCATATTATAAAATTTTATAAAGTTTTTTATTATTTTCAAAAACACAATTTATTAAATTGAATTTTTTGAAAATTAAAAACATTTTTTTTTTTTAATTTTACTCATTTCGTTTTCTAAATGAAAAAAATTATGAAAACAACATAAATTCAAAGTATGATTTTATATTTAAAACATAAACAATAAGATTAAAAACATTTACTATAGAATTTTAAAAATATTATTCACAACTTTTACGTATCACCCTTAAGTTTTTTCAAGATTAAAAACATTTAATATAGAATTTTAAAAATATTATTCACAACTTTTATGTATTACTCTTAAGTTTTTTTAAATAGTTGTCTTTTTTATGTGAAAAAAAAAATTATATATATATATGACTTCTTAATATGATAAGTTTTATAACCAAACCAGAAGTAGTAAATGTGCTCTTGGGACTTGGTTCTCACACTTTGAGTTCATGGGGACTGTGTACAAGCCCAACGATCGTGCATGAGCCAACATTTATGCAGGCCAGCAACACAATAAAAATGAGAAGGTAGGGGTGAATTATTGGCATAGATATTTGATAAGCATCAAGGTCTGCTCGAGCTCTATCAGGTTCTATCAAAAAGACTCTATGGAAATGGCTCAAGGACATATGCTTC
>JZKD02S1059090.1:66338-81937 GCA_000966675.3 Picea glauca | reverse complement strand
AATTTGTTCATAGTCCATTGTCTGGATGTAGGACCAGTTATCTAGGGTGAGATGGATGGCCTCTGATAACCCTTTTTCCAGATCTACTTCTACACACATGTGTGCATAAGCTTAAAGGTCTTCTCGTGGTTCCGCTTGATCAATGAATCTACCCAGTGTGTTCCCAATGTTTTTCAGGGTTTCGTCATTCTAGCAGTGCAAGGCAAGAAAGGGAAAATGGACCCATACTGAAGCTACTGATAGGATGTCATGTTCTAGACTAAAATCTAGAGTCCATTTGTTCATGTACACTCCCCTTGAGCCCATGAAATAGGGGCCACTCCTGAAGATCATATCTCTATCAACTTTATTTTCAAATAGAAATACAAAGAACCCCTTACCACAGAACACAGAGGACATTTTCCCTTGAATCATTTTCTTTCAGTTTTGATCCAGCCATGGTGCCATTACTCTTGGAGAGGGCCACAACCCCATAAATTGACCAATCAACCCGTTCTTAGCTAGCCGAAGGGAAAACGGGTGAGAGATGGAGGGGTGCACTAGAACTTTGGGGATCTCATCGATCTTCTTCACAAAACAGGATGAAGGGGGGCATTTCACATCTTTTGTATAGGAGGCAATTAGAGATTGACAGGTTGCGATATTAGGGGGAGGCGGAGAGGGCCCAGAGGCCATGATGGTTGCAGACACGTCTTACCTGAGGAAACCCTAGTCACAGAGCCTAAGAGCGCTCATAGATGAAATCAATCTTACGTCATCGAAGTGGACACGATTATCGTGTATGGTGACTCTTAATTAATGGTTGATTAACTTAGACATGGATATAAACAACACAAGAAATTCCTTTTTTAAGGCAACCTTCAACAAAGTGAGGAAATCAAGCAATCCTTTATCAAGATAAGTTTCAAGCACATCTATGAAGAATATAATATAAAAGTAAACCTTTTATCCAAATAAAATTTATTCAAAAACCCAAGCTCTCTTCCCATTCATCAAGATAAGTTTCAATTACATCTATAAAAATTATAATATGAAAATAAACTTTGGTATTTGAATAAAATTTATGAAAGACCCAAGCTCTCTTCCCATTAAGTCAATTAAGGATGGAGTAGAGGAGACTCTATCTTCTCATTCCATTGCTTTATAATAATCCCTAAATAAGATTTATGCAAAGATCCAAGCTCTCTCCCAGTGGGGATGGAGTAGAGGAGACTCTATCTTCTCATTCCATTGCTTTATAATGATCCCTCTTTGAGCATTGCTTTATAATAATCCCTATTTCAGGAAATATTTTCCCATGTTTAGAATTTTTTTTTGTTTTTTGGAGTTTTGTATGACAATGAGAATAATTCAATAAAGTTGTATGTCATAATATTCAAAATTGACTTTATACCTTATACGGAAACCCATATTTAAGGATGCGTGCCTTAAGGTTTGATTTTGAAATGTAATTTTTTTATTTTGATGAATATAAAAGTTACAAATTAAAAAAATAAAATAATTTAATAACTTATATAACAAATTATTTCCCCTCACTTTGTCACCTAACAAAATAAAATAATTTATATAACAAGTTATTTCCCCTCACTCTGTCGCCTAATAAAATAAAATAATTTATATAACAAGTTATTTCCCCTCACCTTGTGGCCTAATAACAAAGTGAAGTGTTTGATGATGAAGTTTTTAATTTTGTTCCTTAAGTGATAATGTACTCTCACAATAATTTGTTAATTGAATTGATTATAATTTTTATTTTTATTCGATAATGGTGGTGGATTCTTATTTTTGAATGATAATAATTATTGCAATCATATTTATTATTAATTATTAATTATTGTTATAATCAACATTTATTGTTATTTTATGATTTTTTTAAAATTAATGTATTTAAAAGTAAAACATTCTATTCATCCTCAAAACAAAAATTAGATATTAGATATTGTTATAATCACACTTATTTTTATGTATTTGATTGTTTTCTTTTATAAGTAATTTAAATAATAAATTCAAAGTTGGGGAAGGGAGTTAATCAATTGGATAGACAGACAACATAACTTCAAAAAAAAAATCATGTGTTTACATTTAGAAGATTTTGAATAACACTCTTACAAACCCAACATCAACATTACTCCAACATTCTACTTTCACCATTTGCTCAAATATACTCATACACGATGATACTAACCTTTTTGCCCTCGTGACAATATGTTTTGCGCTAATGAAATTAAAACTCTCTTAACCCAATGCACATGTCCTCTTCATGTCTTTTTTCCAATAGAAAATTTGCTCAATTATATTAGATATATAATTTGTTTACATCTAGAAATGATACATAGAGTACTCAGACCGGAATATTTCAAAAAAATACTAAGGCTAACTCCCTAATAACAAGAGACCAAGAGTAGTTCAAAAGATCACCTGGATCTTCTACAATAAAAACAAAAATACCATATCTGAAACAGTCAAGTTAAAAAATGGCACTTAATACGCTAGGATAGCCCCGAAATCATAAATCTAGTGAATATTGATATGTCTTCTAGGTCCCGCGGTGCCATTAGACCAGGAATAAAAAGTGATTTTGCCTTTAGGTTCACCTAGTGCCTATTTTGAAAGAAGATCTGCTTCCATATTGAATTTCCTGAAGATGTGTTCAAAACTGACAAAGTGAAATTGTTTGATTAAGTCCTTTATTCTGGTTTTCCATCCCTCGATTGCCCAAGCTTGGAGTTGGCCTCTATTGGAACACCAATCAATAACAACTTTAGAATCACCCATGATTTGGAGATGACGTAGTGACAGATGAGATGCCAGCATGAGAGTAGCCCAAACACCCAACATCTCCGCACTTGTGTTGGTGCCACTGCCACAATTAAAAACCCATCTTATAACTGATAATTCTCGGGGTTTTATAACTCCTCCCACTCCACACAATGTGCCATCAAGCTGAGTCGCTCCATCGAACCATACTAAAGTAGTATTACTAAATTGCAGGATCAATATATCTCTTGGGGGTCTATCCTTAATAGGAGCTACAACTCTGATTTGGAATGCCAAAGTCTTATAAATCACTGCTTGGAGTGATGGAGTGGTTCCTTAAAAAATATCTGTGTTTCTCTCTAACCATAAAAACCAACAGAGATGAGCAGTTATCGCTAATGGGACTGTCTTATCCTTAGTCCAATTCTTGAAACATTCCGACAAGGTATTACCTTTCCAACTATTTTTAAAACCTTGATCGGTAATCATTTTTTCCCAAACTGACTTGGTGAAGGGGCATTGATGAAAGAGATGATAAATGGTTTCTGAATCTTGTTTGCATAGGTAGCATAGACAAGGACCTACCCATCCTCTAGATTGTAGGGTATCCTAGGTAAGAATTTTTCCTTCCGTTGCCAACCAAATGAAAAGTTTAATTTTTAATTGGATGTTCCATTTCCAGATAGACTGTCTCCAACCACCAAGTTTCCTCAAGTTCTTAGTTGACAAAATGACCCAATATAAATTTTTAACTGTGGGAAAACCCGAACTATCACCACCTACCCACATCAAATCATCTTCACTATCTTGTAGGTAAGCTCCAAAGTCAAATAGTGCACGCCTGAAAAGGTCCCATTTTGTGGCTAAGTCACTTGTAAAGCCCAATTCAATACTGTTGAGCCAAGAGGAGGATGTATGCTAACTAGCTAATTGTCTCCTGGCCTGTGCAAGAGTGAAAATGTTCCTGAGATGAAGAGCGAACAAAAGATTAATTGAGAGGAAAGACATTTCCCCCATCCCAAGAATCCTGTCTTTCCCAAGAGAAATACGCTGACCCGATCTCAGATTCCAACTTAACCAGTGGGTGATTAAGTGGACAAATTTCAATAGACCACCCCTGATTCTATAAGTCGCCTTTTGTTGGAATGTTGGTAATCTAAACCGATTTTTGACAGTCGTGTGAGGGAGATACTTATCCTTTATAACTCTATGCCAAATACTATCGCTCGATAAAACTCTCCAAAGTGAGTTTGCGGCCAATGCTTGTTTAAAGTCAAAGATGTTTCGTAGACCCCGGCCACCAAATAACTTTGGTAATGATATCTGATCCCATTTGCAAAGATGGTAGTGGTTAGATTCTATGTTTCCTTTCCAGACAAAATTAAACATCATTTTCCTCAAAGTATTTATTACAGAGCAGGGAATAAGCGCCAATGACAGCCAGTAAACAGGCTGGCTTTCTAAAACCAATTTTAATAAGGTGAATCGACCGCCCAACGACAACCATCTCTAGCACCAATTATCAATTTTTTTTTCCAATTTTTTAATCAACCAGCTCCAGTCTTTAGCTCGTTGCGGCCCAGTCTTGAGGAAAAAGCCAAGATATTTGAAGCCCGATGCAAGATCAGAGAAATTATAAGGAAACAAAGACTTGTAAGGAATTAAATTTTGCTATGATAATCCTTCTTGAAGAATAGTGGTCTTTGTTGCATTCATCTGTAAGCTTGAGGCAAAGCAGAAAGATTTTAAAATCTTATCTAACTCCCACCATTCCTACATAGTAGCATCAGTCATAATAATCACATCATCAACAAATAAAATATGGAGAATAATAATGGTTCTAGAAACTTTGATACCAGCTAGCTTCCCTTGTCTTTGAATTTCCTTTAGTAACAAGCTTAATCCTTCCATAACCAGGATAAAAAGCAATGGAAATAATGGGCATCCTTGCCTTAATCCTCTTCCGCTTTTAAAGAAATCCATGGCCTCTCCATTAATTAAAACTGCAAAGGATGTGGAAACAACGTAGCTCGTGATCTAATTTGTCACCCTTAAACCCAAACCGATTTGTAGAAGAATCATCCTCAATAGATCCCAATTTATGTAGTCATAGGCCTTTTGAAGATCCAGTTTTAAGACTAATGATTTTAATTTCTTCTTTTTTATGTTGTGTAGGCACTCATGAACTGTTCCAATTGCATCTTGGATTTGTCTACCCTGTAAGAATCCCAATTGCTCCTCAGAAAGTGACCTGGACAAGATCGGCTTGATCTGATTTGCTATAATCTTTGAAATGATTTTATAATAGAGGTTGCAAAGGGAGATGGGTCTATAATCCCTAAAGGTAAGAGGCTTGTTCACTTTGGGGATTGATGTAATGAAAGTCAAGTTTAAGATGTCTGAAATATGACCTTTTAATCTCGATTCTTCAACCATGTCGAGGAGATCTCCCCCTACTAGATCAAAGAAGTGGATTAAAAATTCGACAGTCCAACCGTCCAGCCCTGGACTCTTATCAACTTTGAAATTTGCTAAAATTTCTCTTATCTCCCCCAATTGTATCGGTGTAAAAAGGCTTCGACTTATGCTTCTGTTATCAGTATAGGGAACATAGCTGCCACTCTAACTTGTTCGTAAGTAGAAGGAGCAAATTGCTCTTTGAAGAAATTTTTGAAATGTTTGACTGCCTCTTCTTTTATGTTTTTCTGACCAGATTGTAACTGCCCCTCTTCATTCATAATCTCCCATACAAACTTGCGGTTTCTCCTGAAGTTTGTGAAATTATGGAAAAAATTTGTGTTTTGATCAATGCTGCAAATTCAGATAGCTTGACTGCGTTGACGCCAAAGTTTTTTGCTTTCATTTATTAGCCCGTTTCTTTCTTGCTCCAGATTTTTTAATAATGATTCTTTCTCTGGTGAGCTTGATCCATTCATAGATTTTTGTATTAGGGATGTTATATCATTCTCCAAAATTCTGAGACGAGCGTTTGCCATGAGATTGGAGAGCTTTTTCCACTGCTTTGTGCAGGCCTTAATATCTTTTAGTTTCCATACTAATATTTTCTGTTTGAAATCTTCTCCAAGATATTTTGGATCCTTCCAAAGATTTTGAACCATCACTGTGAAACCCTGTTCCAATATCCATTGTGCATTTAGCTTGAATGGGAAGGCTTTATAAAGTGGTGGCATTTCCGGAGAAGGATCAGAGCATGGTCGGAAATGAACGGATATTCCACCCAAGACCTATAGATGCTGACCACTGAGAGAAATTATTCAGAGATGAAGAATCTGTCCAGTCTTTTTGCAATCAAGTCAACTCCAGATCAACCATTTCGCCAAGTGGGGACAACCTTACCCGAAACAATGTCTATGAGACTATGAGTTTGAAAGAAAGTTTTAAAGAAAGTCGCCAAATGCCCCAAGGATAATGAGCCTCCCCAAAGCTCACCCAAAGAAAGGGTTAAGTTGAGATCCCCCGCGATAATTAAATTTTTAAGAGATAGTAAGCTAGAGTCAACCATTTGGTTCCAAAACCTTTTCCACTCCGAACAGGGACCGTAGACATTTAGAAAGGAGATCTCCCTTTTGTTTGCTAAACAGATCCCTGTTAATAAAATCCCACCACAGGTAAGAAACATAACTAGTTCAAAAATGTTTGGATCCCAAGTAACCAACAGTCCACCAGATGTACCAACYGAATTGRCTRCACAACTAAACCAAGTCGGCCTTAAATMTTGCATAAAAWTTCTTGCTTTTTCGAAATGAACCAATGTTTCCTGAAAGAATACAATGTCAGGGTGCAATTTATCTAGAAGACTTCGAATAGAGGCCAATTTAAGGGTGCCTCCAGTCCTTCTGAGGTCAAGGGAAAGAAATATCATTACTTTTCTTGTGCCAGGGCCTTCACTACTCTAAGTGCCCCACCATCAGTGGTTGTAAGAGTATTTGTTTCTTGAGATGACGAGGTTGCAAACTTTTTGCGGACACTCCTAGTTTTGATTGACGCGTGTTCTATACGTAGGCCCCGAGACTAGGCGAATTCCTTCCCTGCCCTAACAACAAGTGGGCGCGACAAGCTAGCCTCCCCATAACCCATATAAGGGTTTAAAACTGACTTGCCTAGGTAAACCGATAATTGTACAGTTGAATCTCGGTCACGAATAAAAGGTAATAATGAATCAAGGACATCAATAAGAAAACTATCATCATCAACCGGTTCCCGATAACCAGGTGGAGAAATGGAATCTCCAACCTGTGGACAATGGGTCCCATGAGAGGGGTACGACATAGTAGTATCAAGAGTAACACCAGAGTGAATCTGCGAAATCATCCTACCACTAGACTCAACCAAGCTATCGAGATTAGTGAGAGGATCTACCCTCGGAGGACCAACCGGTAAAGAAGTCAAAACTGCCCGACACTTAGTAATCTCACTAGTAGGAACAAACCCCCCCTGTTTACTAAATGTGACATCTCAACATTTGATGTAGTGATCTTAAGCCACTTAGAGGAGTTTAGAGAGTTGCGTTCCCATAAAGACAAAGAAGAAAATAGTGTAGGAAAAAGAGATTTTAACTTACCTGTCAATGACCCCTCTGACTTTGCAGTGTTGGAATCTTCCTGTGCCAGGTGTAAGGATCCTTTTCCATAGAAACCGATGTCCAGGGAGGAACCCAAAGAGCCATTCAATTGATCAGGGATTTCTGGTTCATCAAACCCAACATCAAAACCTTTGCAATCCCACTGCAGACGACTCGTGCTATGACAAATGCTACATCTAAAGGGAACGCCTAAGTAGTCCAGACGCTGAAGAGTGCGTCGACCCCTCCACTCAATCTTTATGGATTCCGACAACCCAAGATGGATATCCATTTCAATCATGATTTGACCAACTTTCCCAGAAGCCGCAAAGAGTGAAGCTTTATCAACCACAATAAACATGCCTATAGAATTTCCAATGGCCTGCATCACCCCTTCGTTCCATAGGTGTAATAGTAAACCCGGTAATAGTACCCAAAGATGTCTAAGGGAAAAATACTCTGTAGCTGGATTAAAGGCCACCCACCATCTTTTTAACATGAGGTTGCTACCTCCATTAACCCATCTGTTCTCCAGTAACAGCGAAACATCTTCCAGAGATTTACACAAGAAGCCTAACCAACCTTTTGAAAGGTAAAGGATTTACGAGGTGTAACCTAAAAGAGGAGACCGAACCTTTTCCAACAAGAATGGAAGAGTTTCCTTGCACGGGTTCCCATAAGAATATCTCCCCACCAAGCCGCAACGTGCCATTATGTACGTCTCCTCCAAACCAATGTCTGAACCTAAGACCACCTGTTTCAACACCTTATTTGGTTTCCATTGCGTGTGGTACTTACGAGGTGGTAAAACAATGTTATCTACCTTCCTACGATAACCAGAGAAGCCACCTCCTCTGTCTTCCATTCTTAGGCTGCTCCTAGTAGTATGTTGATGCATCTCCGACAAGGAATCCGATAAACCAGGAAGGTAGTCCAAGGAAGAGGGCGTATTACTAATACCTTCGCTAAGGGGACGAGCATGAGGAACGGGCTGGTCTGTATGGGAAGGTTTCTCGTTTTGTGAAAGCTTCCCCAGGGTATCGATGTTTTTGAAAAGACCAACCTCCTGCCAGAGTCCTTCATCTGCTTCACCCATTAACACTCGGACATCAACATTAATAGTTGCCAGACGGGAAGGGGCCATTTAAGAGCCACCTGTGATCCACTAGTTAAATGCTCGGATACCAAGAGTCACTACTTCCCAAAGGCCAAAAAAAATTAAATGGTACTAAATGAAGGTCAAGTGATGGATAAAACAAAGGGAGTCCACTTGTTAGCCCCTTTGAAGTTTCGAAAGCGGTAATAAAGAAGCTCCTAATTTCGGGATGTGACAAACTCAGTTACCGAGAAGGGTAATAATGAGGTTTTTAATGAGGCAAGGCTGGTACCCACTGTCACCACCCTACCAAACTACCTACTGGCCTGACGTCACTACCAAGTCTTAGTCTCAGTTAATGGGAAGATAAAACTATCGAGCAAATAAGCTAAAACCTAAAAACCAAACACAAAGAGTAAATAACTAGAGATAAATCCCCGCTATCTCTGGCTCTATCCTAAGGAACCCTCGGCACAGGAAGCCTGCCCTGATGCATTTTAGTGCTTTCCGCCACAAACCATTTCAAATTTTCGCTCCCTCGTTCGTCGTCCATTTTTGCTCCCTCCATCAAAACCAATAAAACAAATAGTTAAATCCATCATAGATATAATAAACCAACAAAAAGCCCCGTACTTTGGTACAAAGAAGCCAAATATCCACTAACAAAACAAACATTAGCACCACAATAAGAAACACATCAAAGTAAAAATATAATCGAAAGCACTATTGGGATGGTACAAAGAAGCCAAATATCCACTAACAAAACAAACATTAACATTGCAATAAGAAGCACATCAAAGTAAAAATATAATCAAAATCACTATTGGGAGCTTCATCAATTGGTAAATAGTGGGTAGTGATATTCTTTTACTAGGGTCAATTCCTCCTAGCATGTGGTATATTTAACTTTCTAAGAGTGGGTGCCATCAATACTATGTAAACATGCTAGCATGGCAATGAACATAGTTCTTAGCTCTAGTGCCAAAAAATACGATAAAAAACACACATACAATTGATGCCTATCAACAAATCTTACATCTGAGTTTACGCGAATCTAAGATGTTGTTGTATCGTAATTAATGATGTTTTAATAATGCAACTAACAATAGGTTAAAATGTAGGATATTTAGTAAGTCACATGGCTATTGAGTTGTGGTCTAATGGCTAAGATATAATTAGGATATAATGATATAAATAGCTCATATTTAGACCTTAGTATATAGCCCTATAGTTAAGAACATGTATTTCCATTTTAGAAGTCATAAGTTCTATTTCATAAGGGATAAGATATATACACCTCCATAAATCAAACAATCAAATCATTGTGTGAAAAAGAAACATAGATACTATATTTCTCAAATAAGAAAATCTTATATAAGATGACTTTTTATCCCACAAATAATAAATTATTATATATCAATTTTGACATCTAACTATGCCGAAATATTAAAATTAGATAATTAAATAATAATTATTAAATATAATAGCAGTCTACAATACCTTCTTTTAATAAAGGAGTTATTAGAATAATTTATCAATATTTTGTCAAAGGACTTTCAATATAACAATTCAAAAGTGTGATTGATTTTGTCTAAGGAGTTACTTTTTGGCACATTTTCCCGCTATGTAGTTTTAAGTTTCTGGTCAATCTAAAAGTTTCATTGATTTTCTATGCATTTGGGTTGGTTTAAAATGGGACAAAACCCCTGGGACAAGGTTTTGAAATGCATGAAACTTTGATCCATACCAAACTGAAACTATCTATAAAAATCTGACCTAAAAATCTAACCGGTTTTAGTTCCATTTTGTTTTGCCAAAAAAATTACTCCATAATTAAAACTACCCCATAATTAAAACCTAACCTGATTCAATTCCATTTTTTTTTCCTAAAAGATTACTCCATAATTAAAACTACCCCTAAACATCTGGCCTAAAAATCTAACCGGAATCTAACCGGATTTAGTCCTTTTTAAAAAAATTTATTTTGCCTCTGGGAAGATGGCTCCATAATTAGCTTACTCCATTCACCCATCATAATTAGCTTACTCCATTTACCCATCGCTAAAGAAATTGGATGACGTGGACGTAGACACTGCCGCCCATAAAAGGCCGTTAAAATTTAATTCGAGGCAACTGAATTTATGTTTGCTTGTTCTTTTTTCTCTGCTCGCCACACGGAAGCTACGTAACTCTGCCCGCCATGATTGCAGACGCTCAGCTGATTGTGTCATGATTGGAGACGCTCAGCCGATTGTGTCCGAAGCCTGAAGGTAAAAAGTAAAAAATAAAAAACATCTCACAAAAACGGCGGACGGGGACGAGAGGGAAAATATGGGGATTCAACCAGGGTTCGAATCAGCAGCCGTAGAATCATCTATTAATATTTCAGCAGAGGGAGAATCCTCTTCCAGCGGGCATTCCGTCTTGCAGTTTTCGCCGCTGCAGAGCACCGTGGACGAGGGTTTCTGGAGAAAATTAGCTGACCTAAAGCTCGAGGTCCTCGGCATCTCTGAAAATCCGATCGAGATCACAGGTTCGAATCCTTTGAGCATTCACTGTATTATTTTGTCCTCTTAAAGAATGATTTAGAAAATGTTAGTTTTTGATTGTTGTTCGAGAGATTTAATCCAAGATAATTTATTCATTTTATTTTATGAATTAAAAACTTTTGAGAAATTATTTCAGTTCGAGAACTTTTTTCGTTGAAAAAATAAGAAAATCAGTGCAATGCTTTGAAAAAGTAAAAAGAAGATTTACGAGAAAGAAAAAACAAAACGAAGATTATGAGATGAACTAGCCAAAAAAATTGTAATAAATGTACAAAATTTAGCAAAAAGAAATTTAAAGTTAAAATTCACATAATCGGAGACCCCTGTTCTAAATTTGGATGCAATCTCGTAGCTTATGGAGTTCATTATCCCGGCAGTTTAAGGTTTTGATCCTCTTAGTTTTAGCCTTTAGATAAGCTTTTTAATTGCAAAATTTCCATTGCTTTTAGATATGTTAGAGGGACTCCTGCATGTCACAGTAGGCTAACAAATTTTTTGTTAATAGAAAGAAATTTCAGCCTAGTTAATTTAAGATATTGGAGAGTCTGTTAAAAGTTTCTCAAAAGGAAAAAAAAATGTGAGCAAAATTCACAAAGCTTTGTGTCCTTTTAAAGCTAATTCTTGAGCATACATCAAATAATTTGTGTTTTTTATTGAGCAAGCTTGTCCATTATCTCTCTTTTTATATTTCAAATTTATGATATCAATGGATTTCCTTTTGTTGTAAAGTTATCAACATTTCATTGAAACAATTTTCGAAATTGGCAATGTCAAACAGCATATAATATATATTGAATAACAACGGAATGGGATGTTTAAAGAGGTGTTTACTTCGAAGGGTATTTAAGTCTCTCTGTGTCAGTCCCTTTCGAAAAGGTATTTTATTCAATACATATTTATTTCTCTTCTTGTTAGACAAATTTCGAAATTGGCAATATCCATAATTGATTCATGTCGGTCCCCTTCAAAATGTATTTGCTTCAATGCGCATTTTTCTTCTTCTTCTTGTTTAGCTTGAAACCTTTTAGGGCTATATCATCCTTGCAAAGGAATTTGCTTCAGTAGGGATCTTCTATTAGGATCCACAAAACCGATTAGTGTCACTTTGCATTGCCTTGTTTAGCGGTCCTCTCTCAATTAGAATGGTTTAGAGGACGACAAGTTAACATACAGTAAGTCTTCTCTTTATACTATTACTGCATTTATTTTAGAGATTTTGTTCTCTTGGAAGATTAAGGTGTGTAGAGGATATTAAGCTCCTTTTGGGGAAATCACTAGATGCCAGTTTGACAGTAATAAGTTATTTTGACTGTATTAAAGCGAACAAAATACTAAATACCCCACAACAACAACACTATAGGATTACTGTCGCAGAAGACAGACCCCTAACACACCATTGCAGAAGATGTGAAAGCCTGCAGTACCAAGGTGAGAAGACTTAATTCTAGAGACTTCATTCTAGAGCCAGCTGTAATGCAAACATACACACAACAATTGACAATGTTACCCAAGATTTACCCTCAACAATTATCGAACTATCATGGTGGATCACACATTCTCCAAACTTTACGCCACAGTCTTACACTAGTGGCTTTCTCAGGAGCTGGAGAGGCGTCATTTCAAAGCTAGAGGACATGTTGGTTTTCGCCCAGAGCACCAGACGATTGATCACATCTTTACACTTCGAGCCATTATCGAGGAGGCTCGTCATCGCTCTTCGAAAGTTTATAGTTGCTTTGTAGACTTCCGGAAAGCATTTGACACAGTTTCGAGGGATGCAATATTTCAGAGGCTCTGTGACATTGGCATATTCGAGACCCTCTTGTTAGCCATCATGAGGCTGTATGAGTCAGTTTTTGGATGCCTTGGGATGGCACATGACCTTTCCGATTTCCTTCAGAGTACCATCAGGGTAAAATAGGGGTATTCCCTCTTGTCGATCCTATTTGGGATCTACATTGATGAGTTGGAGTCCTTCCTCCATGGGCATATCCAAGAGGGGGATGGCTGTTTTCTGCATCAGGTGTTGATCTCCCTACTCTTATTTGCATATGACTTGGCCTTGTTGGCCTCCACCGTTGAGGGCTTGCAGAGACAGATTGATGCACTGACCAACTTTTGTGACCTTCGACAGTTGACAGTCAACTTGGGGAAAACCAAGGTTTTGGTTTTTAATCCGTCGAAGAGCTCTCTTACAGACTTACATTTCCATTACCGGGGGCCAGAGATTGAGATCACCACAACTTGCACTTACCTGGGTGTACAGTTCACGGGGCCTCGTTTCGGCCTGCGGTAGGCCCTTTAGCCTCGACTTAGCAAAGGGTATGGCTCCCTGGCCCTCATTGAGAGACAATGCTTTCTAGGTCAGTTTTAGGACATCTCGTCCAAACTCTACCTCATGGAGGCGATCATCAAACCTGCAATTCTCTATGGCTCCGAGATTTGGGGGCCAAGCTTGTTACAAATAGACTGGTCCAGGTTGGAGAGAGTCCAAACCCTACTTCTCAGGTGTATCATCCACTGTAAGCAGACGGTTTCGCATCCCATTATTCATGCAGAGTTTGGTGTCCACTCATTTAGCCTCGAGGTCATTTTCCGCTTGGTCTCTTTCCTTCACAGAGTTATATCTTTCAGAGACTCTATCATCGGGAGAGAGAGGTACCCCTACCTCGCTCTCTGCTCCTCAGAGGCTCTTGCTTCAGACCCCCCAGGCCGTGCACATGGCTGGTTCTCAGAGGCGTCCCGACTTCTCCAGTCGATGACTATCTCCCTTGAGCGCCTTCCCCCATTCAGTTTTTCACTTGATGCACCGCACCATCTCTTGTTGACTAGACATGTACTGAATCAGGCTATCAGAGAGGACATCCACAGATTGTATGTCTAGGTCACTTGGACCTCACCTTCGACGAGCTTGCGCTCGAAGATAGCCTTCTATCTAGAGCATTTTTTGGAGCTGCGTGATGGAATTATCGTCCGCCCCCCTTATACATGCAGGCATTGGATGCACTCACTCAGGATCCCATTGGGACAACTTCGGGTCGGATCTCATCAACTCCGGATTGAGACGAACCACCATTTCCCACGGTTTGATAGGATCTGCCAGCTGTGTCACTTACAGGAACCAGAGATAGAGATGCACCTCATCTTTAGGTGTCCCATATATTACGAGATCAGATGACGCTACCATTGCCTCTTCAGAGACTTGGGGGGCTCCCTCTCTACTTTCTTCTAGTACTAGGACTAGAGATGCATAGCCTGTTCAAATTGGAAGTAGAGTGGAAGGGTTTGCTAGATTTGGAGGTGCACCAAATCTGGCTGGGGACCCACAAAGAGGGGCTCGATTTAATTTATCTTTTCTGATGCTTAGATGACTTAGGAAAAATATAATTTTTCCTATAGTCATAAGGTAGTCGATCTGAGCCCTCCATTCAAATCTAATCTCAACCATTGAGATGTTTGGTGGGCCCAAGTCGACTTGTCAAGCACAAAAAGGGTTTTTGGGGCTCATTTTGCACAGTTCGACTTGGTGAGGAAGCTTCAGCAATAGAGAGGAGCAGGTTTCAGCTACAGGAGATAGCTTCAATAGCAGAGGAAGAGGGCGTACGACCCCCATTCTACTCAGCCAACCATCCCCATGCTTAGCCAAGGATTATCAATCCGAGCTGGGCCGTACAGGAGGGTTGTACAGGTCGTACGACGCACCCAACAAGTTGTGAGCAAGGAAAAAAAGTGTGAGGGCTGTGAGCTTGCTGAAGGCAAAAATTTTGCCTCAGAAAGGGCCTTTAACCCAACGACTGTAAAATTTTTGAACATTTCCCTTGTTGAATAAAAAGAAATCACCAAGCAGAAGATTGGTTTTCCCAGTTGGGTTTTTTTGGGGTCATTTGACAAAAAATTGCTGAGTATTTATGTGTGAATGCTTTGTGTCTTTATGTGTTTATTTTCCGCTGCATTAGAGTGTTAAGAAAAACCAACATGTTCAGATTTTAAAGTTAAAGTTCAGTTATGTTCCTTATTTTTATTAAATCTGCAAGTGGGTTTTGATTTTTTATGAGAATTTAACATAGTCTTCTTCATTAGGGAAATCCTCGGTCACAGATCTCAACTCCTACATGCCATACCCCGCCTTGGGACGACCAAAAAGATTACCTGCTACTTCCATGTTGATCAATCAGATTGGATCAACAAGCGACAGGCAGACCTAGAGTGAATCAAACAATGGAGTGGTGAGACCTTGTGTCTCTCCTCAGCCCTCCCTTTGGGAGATAGATCATCATCATCATCGAGACCGATTTGGAGGTGCCGAAGTGTACACCATTCCACACATCCTCAGAGGGCTAGAGGGATTAACTCCAGACGGATCCAGAGTAGGGCGCCTCTCGTCTGTCAGACTACCTCCCAGATTCAAGCGAGTAGCCAGAGATCTATCCAGAGTTTCTTTCTTTCAGCCTCAGATGCTAGGAGTATCCCCCGACATCCCCCCAGGATCATACAATCAAACCCCCTGATAGTCCCTGAGGACTCCGACAACGAGCCAGCGCCCAGTTCGCCCCCCTCGCCCTCGACCATTAGACTAGGGAGACCTTGACAACCTCATCATTAGTCCTCTCTCTCA
>JZKD02S1059090.1:4466-65046 GCA_000966675.3 Picea glauca | reverse complement strand
TCTCACTCTCCCTCTTGACAGAGTTTTGAGTTGTCCACTACCTTTTGTTGATATTTTACTTATTCAACTAGCAGTTATAGTTCTTCTTTATTATTACAATCATTTAGCACATTAACTGCATATATAAGATCACTGAAAGAGAGAGGCAATCACAGAAACAAGAGAGACACAAAGATTATCTTGGGAAACCCTCTAGGGGAAGAAAACCTAACAAACTTCCTCAATATACATTAGCCAACCAAGAACAATGCTTTTCTCCAAGAGAGAACTAACAAGGCAGAAGATCCTCCTCTACTCCTTCACTAGGAAAGAGTAGCGCACCACTTAACCAAGAGATACCAAGAGATAGACCAAAACCCTCCTTGACGTCACACTTAGCTGCAGTAGCTTCTCCTCCAAGACTTGCGCACTTTCCCTCTTGTTGCAGAGCTCATGAGTAAGTGAGCAAGTGAGGCGCTAGCCTCCCTTATAAATAGTAGTCTGGCCTCCCTAAATTAGGTTTGGGCCAACCTATCAATTTACCCTCTTAAATTACATTTAATTGTCAAGGCACAATAAGGCCGACTTTTACAAAGGCACAATAGGGCTGTCTTAATAAATATAATATAATAAGATTCTTTAGGGTTTGTCTTGGTCAAATACAATAAGGATATCTTCCGAAGCTACTCAATCTTCAACACCTTGGACATACTCACCTACTTTCTGGATCACAGTACTTTTATTTTTGTTTCGGCCATATATATTGTGAGGCTGTACTACGGTTTGTTTTGTTTCTTTCTTTCTTTATGATATTTTCGACATTGTCTAGGAGCTGCGTTTGCACTCCCACATTGTACTCATACATGTTATAGTCTTCAGTCCCATTGACCTACTTTTGTCGTCATTCATTGGACATTAAGAAATTATCTTATCTTATCTTATCTATGTTAAGCTTCAATATTTCAAATTATGGCTAACTCGTAAGTTCAAGATTTTATAGGAATAATTTCCAGATTTGCTTTGTATGCATCTTGTCAAATCAGCTCTTCCAGTAAAATTCATCATGTAATACATTTATATATGCCAGGGATTCCTTTAAGCTCAAGTATTTCCTCTTTTGTCCTAGCATGCTAATTAAAGCTTCTAAAACTTGTCTCTAGATTTGAAATTATATGTAGTACAAACCTTGGATCAGCTTCAATAGCTTGACCCATTCTTTGAAGTTTGAAATCCCCTTAGAAACAAAATGGATTCCATAAAAGGTATCTAAAAGATGTTCCTCAATAGCCAACATGATTTTTTTCCTTGGGAAAAAAATCATAGCACCCGAAAGATGCTCTTATTGAGCAGCGAAAGTAGAAAGCAAAAACCCGGTTTCCACCAGAAAGAGTCCTGTTCATACATCTCACACAAAAGCATTAAAATCTGCCATATAGGCTTTTAACATAGAGTTTCTGTTTAGAAGTTCTCATTGCAACATAAAACAGTAAAAAACTAATTTATCAAACATCCCTCCGAGCAAGAGCCTTGGATCTGTAGCTGGAATCCACCTCAAAGATTAATTATGTAGGTATCTAAGAATAATTGGATACTGGGATCCTGCTTCTTCTTCCTCTGTAGAGATCATACCTGCATTCCGAGTTAGAGCTTGCTTAGACAGCTCATCAGCCTGGACATTTAGTTCTCTAGAGTCTCTATATATGTTGTAAAGAAATTTTTAAGAATCTTCTTTCCAATTCCTCAATTTTCCCAAAGACCAGAGAGAGTCCAATTATGAAAATTCCTTTCCTCATTGATCCAGCTGATGACTAGTTTAGAGTCTCCCTCAATAGCCAAGATAGTCTCCCTTTGTGATTTCTTTTTAAAATATCAAGAAATATATTCTGTACCATTATTATCATTTTCATCCAATTGATAATCGATTCTTAATCTATGACTTTAATGAATTATTCACTTGAAGTTTATGTTGGGCATTGATGTCCATATGCTTGTTCTTACGAATCCAACCTTCATGCTATTATGTTCTTAGAGCTAAATTCCAGTATGCTTAATTTGTTGCAAATTGATAGGATATTCACTCAATCAAGAGAAACTTAATAAGAGAAGGTATCGTAAGGGAAGGTATCGAAATGGACTTTTAGACCTAACATACTTATTTATATCAATGGTTTTCCCTTCTTCCCTTGTGTTTCCTTCTTATACTTTTTGTTTGATAATTTCTCATCACATTCAAATTTCAAATTAACCATCAAAATTTAGGTTTTTTCCTTTAAGAATCTTATCCATTCACTGCCCAAATTATATCTTTCATCATACTGATTAGGGGCATCAAGAGACAAATTGCCACCGTAGATTTTCCTGAGCCATAATGTCTAATGTCTTTTTTGTTGCAACAATCACTTTATTCTAAGGTGAGATATCCTTAGTAACATTCAATTTTCAAATTTTGGATTTGCACAAATGTGCACCCCGTTTTCCTTAGAGTTCATTTCCTTTAAGAATCTTCCATTCAGCTTTAGTTCCACTTGAGTAACATATTAGGCCAGGAATGATGTGATTTAGGATAGATCTTTACAGTATTAACCTTTAATGAAAACACGCATTAGGCATTCCAAAGTAAACTGTTAAAAGGTTTTTGGTTTCTTATTTTCAATTTCATCTAGAGGCATATTCCAAAAATCAATAGCATGTAAACTTGCTATATAACTTGATCAACAAACTCAATGAACTTTGTTTTCTTATATTTTTGCTGATTGGCACTCTTAGACTAGAAACAAATCTCCATAAACGCCCACCACCCCCAAAGAAGAAGAGGAAAAGACAAACCACCTGAACATCTTCACGAGGTTTCCCAACACAATTTCTCAATCTCTATAAAAACACCTTGAAATCTATTCCTGGACATTCAACATTGAACAATGATTAGAAAAATTGGATCATTCTCGTTGATAGCTCAAGTCTTGAGTCTTACACCAAGTACATTCAAAAATTGCCTAATGCCATTTCCAATTATGAAACAAAGAAAACAACATATTGAAACTCGTAAGGTTGAGTTATCACCAATAATTACTTTCTCTCCACTGCTGCAGTCAATAATCAAATAGAAGATGCTGGTGTTTGGTCATATGCCTGGTGGCTCCAGAATCATCAATCAATTCCCATGGAGAAGAGGACCAATATGTGGAATGCACAGCCAAATGTACATTGTGAGAAGATCAAATGGTATTGTAAAAAAGATCTTCATTGTTGACTGTGTTAAATTTCTAGACCATGGTAGTCAGATCTGCACTTAAATACAAACCCTAACCCTAGGAAATTAAAGCCTTAACTTTCAATCAAAACTGCTGTAACTTAAATAAAAAATCTACTACACATACTGGTAGAAATGACTAATGAACAGCAACACACGGTAAACATGCTCAGAAAATATGAGTTTCAAATCTGCAACTCTGTTTATTCATGAACTGGAAAAACAGCAATCTACTGCACTCTGTCACAATACTTCAATCGTCTGCCCTCTACATCCTTTATAGACTAGGAGAATGGCCAGACTAAGAAAATGACGAGTATATTGAATCTAGACACATGCGCAATGGTGCCTAGTAGACCAAGTCAAATCCTACTCAACTAGTTCACCTCCCTGCATGGATAGAAGAGCCAATAAGGAGATCACCTCAATTGGAGAATATTCTAGGCATGCAAGCTTGCTATCTCCTTGAGATCTGTGCCTATCCCAACTACCTTCATGCAAACACTTCCTAGGGATCAGCACTCTCTTAACTGTCTGTGCATGCAAAAATAGAACTGAACTGCTCAAATTGGAAATAGCATCTAACTGGAACTAGGTCTGGAAATAGAATCAAAGTGAAGATGAACAGAACCACTAGTTCTAAATCTGGAACTTATTTTTCTCAAACTAGAAAAGAAACTAATAAAAGCAAACTGCTAAACTTGGATTTCTGAAAACTGGAAGTATCTTGAGGATGGTGCATGCATGCCAAAGGTATGCATGTGCTCTCTACCTCTCTCTCCTAAATAAATGTCAGTGCTGCACCCTCATTCACTGCTATATGGATCTGTACTGAATCCTGCTTGAGGAGAGTTGCCCTGCCACTGTACGGACCACTGTGCCTTCTCTGTGTGCACCTGGGTCTTCTCTGTTCGCTGTTGCCATTAATGGTGCTTTGATGGACTCTTTTTGAGGTACTAAAAATCCAACACTCCCTCTTACCTAGAAAAATGTTCTCTGCTAAACACAGAATATCCCCTCTATTAGGAGCTTGGTCAAACAGTTGACTACCAGCGAACTTGAAGAAACATGACTCTGGATCACCGCTTCCTTCCGTACTCAAACTCTCTTTAGAATACTCAAGGTGAAAACCTTCTGTACAAGGAACATTGCAGCAGCAACCTACCAACCTCCCTTGCCCATCTTGCCATCTTCACTAGTCAAAATCTTCCCACACAACATCATGAACTGTTTGGGACTTCCTACAATAATAAACTCATCTGTATACAAGGCCAAGATAAATGTATCAGATATATCAAATAACGAATCGAAATCTGCACAAAACATGAGTACAATCTCATTGATACTAAAATAAAAAGCTGGTGGTGCACGCATCAAACCCATCTAGGGCAACTCCTCCTTCCTGGGAAATTCCTTTGACAACTGTAGTAAGTGTCTCATCAAGGTCAGCTACCTCTTGCTGAGAGAATCCTTCTATAACAACCTTCTCAATGTTGGAGGAACCGTCCTCCATCATGGCATCTTGCCATACTTGCTCAAATGGATATGCGAGTGGTTTGTAAAGGCCATCTTCTCACACTTCTTTGGCCAAAATTTCCAGATCCATGGCTGCTATCTTTGATGGTGACTTGCTAACCATCAAACTCAGCCAAACACTATGAATCTATCATGCAAGAAATTGAAAGCAGACTGATCCAGAGTGGATCATCATATAATTTGCCATCTATTTTGGTACTTTCTGGGTGGATAAATTGGAGCTATCGGCTTGTAGGGTCCATTTTATGGACAGGCCCCACTTTGGTGATTTGGGGTCTAGAACCTTCCTGAGTTCATTTGAGGCCTTAATGACCGTTTTTGGTGTCAAAACTTTGCAATCTTAGCTCCTAGCCTCTCGGTGCTGCTCTACACTTGGAGAGCTTTCCAACAATGCAAAGATTACCTCAATCAGAGTTTGTATGCACAAGTTATGCCTCTCGCAAGTTGACTTATCCCTTTGACCACTATGGTACCGAGTGGATTCCACGTCAACTTCCATTACTCACACATGTGGAGCTAGTTATGTGTGGATTTTCAAGAAAATTCTAAAGGGTCCAAAACCCTAACATAATTGGGGGTTGAGGCATGCAAAAACCATAACCGTAGATAGCTATCAATCTATGGTAAATACTAGGCCGCTAGGAAAGGAAGGGGTTCCATTCTTATTGTATTGAGTGTTCCATAGGAAAGAAAAGCATTGAGAGTGGGATATTGAAGCAAAACAAAGGAAGTAGAAGATCTTGTAGCAGCCATATTGGCCACAATGTCCATGGCATCTCCATAGTGAGTGCCCCATTCTTTGTATTTGCATTTCATAATTAAGAAGAAAAAAGTAGAGCATAGGCCTCAACTTCTAGTTGGGTTTTTCCCGTATTGGGTTTTCCTAGGGTACATCTTGTGTTCATTGAGTGATGGTGTGTTATGTCTCATTCATTTCAGTTTCAATTTGTTTAGTATTTCATGCATTAAGCCAGTAACATTAAATTTGGAATCTAAGTAAAACACAATATAATACGAGAATTCATAATATTGTAAGATCTGTTGTGACGAACTATTCTAGTGGAATATCCATGGCAGTTTATAGGTTACATATTCTTTGTTAAATCAAGAACATACAAGACAAATCTAACTCAAGAACATCACCTTAAGGCATCTGGAAAGATATGGAGCTCGATCCCTTCACAGGATACATGGCATCATCACCCAAATCCACAAGCATTCCTCCCTCATGCTCTTGAAACTTGCTGAAGATCTTTTTGTCATAAGTCATATGTCTTGAAGCTCCATCATACACATACCATCTAACACCTGAAACTGTGTGTGGAAAAGACTGGACACCATGGCAAAGTGGGTATCTAGCTTGGTTGTGAAATCGTCCACACTAGAAGCATGTGCACTCCTTGCAAACTGCTATTGCTTACCCTTTCCCTTCTATCTTGAAAGACATAGTGACTGTGCTTGTCACACCTAAAGCACTTGATATGGCTCAATTCTTTCTTCCTCTAACATGAAGAATCTGATTCTTCCTCGCACCTAAAGCACTTGATCTGGCTCAAGTCTTTCTTCCTATGATATGAAGAATCTGATTTTTCCTCCTTACCTTTTTGATCTCTCTGGGGTCTTCTTTTCATGCCACCTCTCCTCACCTTTCCGATGAGGGATAGGTTTGGTACATCATCCTTGCCCTTGTAATTGGTTAAGACTTGCTCTAGTCTCATCTCCTCTCCACTGAAAGCATCCCACAACTGCTTGAAGTTGGGTAACTTCTTATGATCGTAGATAATCTAGACAAAGTTGTGCCAATATGAATTGAGGCCATTCAGAGCAATTCGAACTAGTTCATTATCTTTGACTTTGTCACCAACTGCACCAAGCTAATCTTTCATCTCTGCTAGCTTCATCATATAACTTTCTACTATATCTATTTTTTACTTGTAGGTCGTGGTGAATTTGTTCCATAGGAGCATCTTCTTCGATACATTCATACGCTGACATAGGGTTCCCAAGGAATCATACATCTCCTTGGAAGTTCTTTCCTACGATATGAGGGGGCAATCAATCCTTCACTGAATCCAATAGGAGTTGCTTTGCATTGCATTCTGCTTGTACTTTGCCATATCTTTGGGATTTGTAGGAGGTTTGACCTCATTCTCCACAAGGCACAAAGGTTTGCTGCTTCTAGGAGATTTTGCAGTTTGCACTTCCACGACACAAAGTTAGAGGCACCCTACTATAGAGACTCTCTTGCATATTGGGAATGGTCATTGCAACTCCACTAAACAAGCTTCAATTTGTACTAACTAGATCAACTAGGGTTTCACATCTCACAACCCTTCTTTGGTCCATGTGTCGACATTAGCACATATCTGCTTCACTCACTGAAGCTTGGACATATCGGCCATTGAAACTCTTTGGCAACTCTCTTTCCTTCAAGGCTGAGCTCTCCATACATGGAATTCTAGAAGGCTTCAAATACATCGCTCTGATATCATGTTAAATTTCTAGACCATGTTAAACTACTGTAACTCAAATACAAATTTTGCCACACATATTGTTGGAAATTACTAACAACAACACATAGTAAACACACACATAAGATCTAAGTTTCAAATCTGCAAATCTCGGTTTTCATGACCTCAAAAAAATAAGCTACTACACTCTCAAATAATAATAGTCACTCTCTTTCAATGGTCTATCCTCTACCTCAAACCCTACTTAACTAGTGCGTCTTGCATGGACAAAACAACCAATAAGGAGTGCACCTCAACTAGAGAATATACTAGGCATGCAAGCCTACTATCTCCTTGAGATCTGTTCTTACTCCAACAACCTTCATGCAACCACTACCTAGGGATCAACACTCTCTTAACCGACTATGCATGCAAAAATAGCACTGGACTACTAAAACAGGAAATAACATCTAATTAGAACTAAATCTAGAAATTGTATCTAATTGAAGACAAACAAAACCACTAGTTCTAAATATGGAAGTTACTTTCCTCAAAATAGAAAATCAACTAATAAAAGCAAACTATCAAAACTTGGATTGCTGAAAACTAGAAGTATCTTGATGATGGCACATGCATGCCAAGGGTATGCATGTGCCCTCTATCTCTTTCTCTCTCCAAATAAATGTCAATGTTGCATCCTTATTCATTGTTGTATGGAATCTCTACTTGAGGAGGGTCACCCTATTGTTGTATGAACCAATGTACCTTCTTTTCATGCACCTAGGTCTTCTTTGCTGCTGCTGCCATAAATGGCTCTTTGTTGGACACTTTCTAAGTTACTAAAAATCCAACAGTCTGTAGGTGTTGCAAGTTCTTCAATCTTTTGAAGACAAATGATGCAAGATTTGAAGGGATGTTCCTTCTTATGAGAGTAGTGTCATATGCGTCTTTTCTTCTTGGAGGATTTTGAATTTTTCCCTATAACTTGCTCATGCTCATGCGTAGATGAGGTCGATGTAGCCTTTGATTGGGCTTGATCTTGAAGAGGTAATTCTCCCATATTCTTAAATGCTAGAAATCATGAGGTAGAGGATCTACAATGAATTCTCCAACAAAGCCTAATCCAATAAACTCGTTGAGATTAGTAGTGCCATAAAAGACTTCAAGAGAGCGCAACGTGAGTAGAGCAAATCAATGTAGGTTCCGTTTGGCAAAAGAATGATTAAACACACATGAATGTGATGGTTGCTCAATTGAGGGATGTGGTGTATTTATACCACTCCTATTATAGTTAAGGTGCTAACCCCAAGGAGGAGTCTAGGCCAATCATACCCTAAATTACAATAAAATATAATAAAGTGTAATAATGGTGTAACTACCTACTACTACTTATAGGTCAGCTCATTAAGAGACTTGGTGACCCCCAAAGTTGGCTGACATGTGGCCACAAGTGAAGATTAGCTAAAAGATCTCAACCCACCCCCTTAAGTTGAACAAGGGATCATAGAGATGGCATTACATCCATATATTATGATTTATCCAAGAAGATCACCATATCACCCCCCCATAATGCTGAGTTAGGATTGTCAAAAGCCATACTGCTCACAAAGAAAGCCTTCATGATCGGCTGTGGGATTGATCGTGCTAAAAAGGATCTTCAGTGGCACAAACTCATATTTGTCAGGTAGAGGAGGGATGGTTGAAATAAGGGCTCGTGATGAGAGTGGCTTTGATTGCTGAGAACAGTAAGCGGGAAAGTTAGCAGCATAGGTAAGAGTAACAATGGCCCACTTGGGCAAAGATGGCAACAATGAAGTAGAAGGAGCATCGTCGTCATCATCATCCAACATCGACATCTTGGAGCATAATTTGTCATCACTAAAATGGATATTAGTGTGTTGTACTTCTGGAGAGGGCCCATCACTAGGGGCTGCACATTTGGAGAGAATTCATCATTAGATCACCCATTGTAAGAGGGCTCATCATTGGATTGCTCATCACTAGCTTGCAAATACTTGTCAATAAAGGGAAGGTTGGAAGAGACCTCTAAAATAGAAGAGTTGGCTGAGCAAGTAGGTAGGCCCATAAGTCCTGGGTGGTTGTCTAGAAGAATAGCTCGAAAAGCTACCCATGGGTGTACCAAGACTCGATGAAGATGCGATAAGATCCACTATAACAAGTTGAGAGTCATGAACAAGTATCTCTCTTGAATAAGAAGAGACATGTTCCATGGAAACAAGTTGATAATCATTAGTTGAAATAAGTGATGGAAGAGACCTTGGTGGATCATGAGGAACAAGCTCATCAAAGGTAGCCTCATTTGTCACACAATGAGTGATGGGGTCATAAAGACGATACCCCCCCTTGAAAATATTCACTGTAGCCAACCATAGTTGGCGAGTAGTATATTGGATAGGTTATATAGCGCACCTTCCATGAGGCGGGTGAACCCATGCACTTGATCTAAAAATCCTAAAATCTGAATTAGAGAGCTTCTGCCCATGCAAGCATTCATAAGGAGTCATACTGGAGACAGTACAAGTATGTGTGTGGTTGATGATAAATGTTCCATAGACAACTGCTTCAACCCAAAAGGAAAGCTTTGAGTTTTGAAAATGAAGGATACAATGGGTCATTTCCACGATAGCCTTATTCTTATGCTTAGCCACATCATTTTGTTGAGGAGTATAAGGAATGATCTGTTGCCAAGAGATGCCATGAGGGCGAAGAAATTGATGGAAGGCATTATCAATGTATTCTCCTCCTCCATCAAATACGAGACACTTGATCTTTTGCTTACTTTGAACTTTAGTGAGGTTTTTGAACTCTTGAAATTTGTCAAACTCCTCATTCTTGGATTTCATGGTATAGACCCATAGAAACTGAGAAAAATTATCAATAAAGATGAGGAGATACTTGGTTCTTCCAAGAGAAGAAGTGGCCATGGGACCACATATATCACTGTGTATTAACTCAAGGGTTTTAGAGGCCTGTCTTGAGTTGTCCTTTGGAAGGGACTCTTGGTGATGCTTACTCATCACAAATCCCTTGCAAACACTATTGGGAGGGTTGATTTGTGGAAGGCCTTTTGCATGGTGAAGACGATTCATGCCTCAAGGATACAAAGTTGGTGTGACTAAGATGAAAGTGCCATAGCTTAGTTTCATTGTTTGCATTGGCCACTATTGCAATGAACTTATTTGAAGTTGGAGGTGAAGAAGAATTCCCCAACTTGTACATGTGTTTAGTTTCATCACAGTATCTAAAGGCAACAACTTCGAAATTGTTATTGGTGTCTTTAACAATCCATCTATTTGGCCAAAATTCCACCTTTTTGTTGGTGCAAGTAATGCGGTAATTAGAGAGAAGATTGGGTCCCACTCTAGGAACATGGAGAACATCTTTGTATTGAGTATTATGAACAATACTTTAACTAGAGACTAGGAGAGTGGGGTTATCACCAATAGTTACTTGCTCACCTTTTTGTCGATCATTTTAATTGGAGAGGATGTGTCGGTGCTTCGTCATATATTTGGTAGCCCTATAATTTGCAATCCATTCTTGAGTGGAGGTGGACGACCATAAAGTGTGCACAACCAAGTGTGCATACTCACTAGCCTTGTCTTCGAAGAGATCATCATTTGAAGTTGTTTGTTGAGCAATATCTTCAATGTTTTGAAGTCAGAAGCAATAGTTTTTGAACATGTGTCTCTCCTTATGGAAATACGAGCATATTGGCCTTGTCTTTCTAGAGAACCTGGAAGTGTCCCTTGGAGAATCATGTTTACATGAGGAGGGAGTAGCCTTAGTGTGGGAATGCTCTCAGGGAGATAGTTCACCCAAGTTTCTCAAGTGACTTGATGGTGGATAAGATTACAAAATACATCTTCCAAAGTAGGGGAAGCCATATTTGGAATGAAAAGAGGAATTCTATAAAAATGATAGCAAAACTTTTGAATGCAGGAGAGAGGTTATTAAGAACAATATTGATATATTCAAGATCCGTTTTACCTTTACCACCACTTGTAAGAATGTCTTCTCAAATTCTTGACCCTGGAAATGTAATCCTCAACAGTAGCAAAATCCACCATTTTGAGGTTGGAGAGCTCTATCTCAAGTCTATGATTTGAGTGGTGTTCACTGCATCAAACAAGGTGTGGAAAGCATCCCAACCCTGCTTTGCACTTTTGTTGTTTGTGTGGTGGACAAGGTTGGGTTCCAATTTATAGGGTGATCAATCTAAGAGCTTCATCCTTCTTCAGAGATATGAGATAATTGTTGTCATTAGTTGCAGCGGGAAGTGGTTTCTCCAAATACATCCATAACCTATTAACCCTTTATTGCAGAGTAGAGCTACCATCTGAACAATGCATGCATGATAGTTGGCCCCATTGCAATGGGGATAAAGCCATTTTCCATCCATATATGTCAGAATACTTGTGCAGATCAACAATAACTTGTGGCTGAATTGAAAGGAAAAAGAGTGCGCTGCCCTTAAGGATGGACCCAAATCACAACAAACTCCTTACACAGTTTATTTCCAGAATTACAAACAACATTATGAGGAACTGTGAAAATATACATACTTTAATTCCTTAAATTTGCCAAAAATCTAAGAAAAACTGGGAAGTAGGGGTGCGGTGGTTAAGATAAGGGTGAAAAAACTAAAAAAGTTGATTGCTGTCCAAAAAAGAGTGCCGAAAATCCCAAATTTCAGATCTGTACCACCTTTGAAACAAAGCTGAAACCCTGATTTCAGATCTGAAAAAAATTAAAGAGTGCTGGATAAAGGAAGAAAAATTTCACACTAGCTTTGATACCATGTTAGAAATCATAAGGTAGAGGATCTACAGTGAATTCTCCAATAATCCCTAATCCAATAAACAAGCTGGAATTAGCAGTGCCACAAAAGACTTCAAGAGAGCCCAACACAAGTAGAGTGAATTGGTTGGTGTAGGTGCCCTTAGGCAAAAGAATGATGAAACACACTTGAATGTGACGATTGTACAAACGAGGGATGTGGTGTATTTATACCGCTCCTACTAGGTTAAAGGCTTTAGCCCTAAGGAGGAGGCTAGGTTGACCTTACCCTAAATTACAATAAAGTATAACTATAATAAAGTGTAATTATGGTGTAACTACCCACTACTACTTACATGTTAGCTCATTAGGAGCCTCAACTACACACAAAGTGTGGGCTGGCATGTAACTACAAGTGAAGATTAGCCAAAATATCTCAACACTCAATGTGACTTGATGGTGGATGAGATAAAAACCTCTTCAAGAGGAGTTGTGTTCCCTTCATAAATAGTGGGATATTATAGAATATAATAACAAAGGATTTGAATGCCAAGGAGAGATTATTCAGAACGATACTTACATATTCTGAATCTGTTTTCGCCTTTCCTCTTGATGCAATGATGTCAGTGTTTAGGTTCTTAAATCTCCCAATATACTCTTCAATGCTTTCAAAGTCACCCATCTTGAGATCGGAAAGCTTGGTTTTGAGTCTGTTGATATAAGTAGTGTGAATCAAATCTAGCTCAATATTTAGGGTGATTATCCTAAGGGCTTCATCTTTTTTCAGACATATGAGGTCATAGCTGTCATCATCAATTGGAGGAAGAGGTTTTGAAACCCTTACTTTGAAGAAGGGCAGTTATTTGGTCTGCCCAAACATTATAAATAGCTCCATTAAATTGTGCAATAGGCCATTTTGAGTCCATCAGGTTGAAAAAATAACAAAAGAATCCTCCATAAGTCTTCAAAAAATTGCTTTGAAAACCCAAGAAAGGAGAGGCACTAGTGACTTTTGGAAAACAAATCTGCAGCAAAATAGGAGAGTGTGTTGGCTGTAAAAGAGGGTTTTAAACTGTAGGAGGAAAACCCAACAACTTCTAGAAAACAAATCTGTAGCAGAAGAGAAGAGTGCAGTTCACACCTGCTCTGATACCATGTTGAGATTCACAAGTGTTAGCAAGAGAGTTGAATGTAACCAAAACCAATCCAATTCTGCAATGAAGGAGATAAACAACACTACGGTAACCAAGAGAGGTGCGGCCTCAGAGAGAGAAATAAACCCTAGCATAAGTGCACTAGAGAGAGAAATAACCCAACCTCAAGATAAGAATGAGAGAGCACAATGATTTATGGAGCGTTCATGCTAATTCGTTTGTATAAGAATGAATGAATGATCACAATATGTGAAAATACAAATAAGAGTTGTGGATTTATACATAACTAAAGAGGTAGGGCCCTTTTCCCAATGAAGGGTGATGGGTCTTCATTGAGTTGACTAGGTTGGCCTTAACCAAATCTAGAAATATAATATAAAATTACAAACAATGTTGGATGTGGCCAACTGTGAAGATTACATCCTTGAATTTAGATTAGATATGAAAGATTACATATCCAATCTCATGCAAGTATGTCGTATGATTACAATCCATCATCATATCATCAAGATTTAAAATTGCCATGTGGCATGGATCATGGCATGAAATTATGATTCATAAACCAAAATGAATAAAGGTTCTCAAACTGCCCAATGTCAAGAGTCAAATAGAAAATCATATGACAAAATCTAAAAATACTACATATATATAACAACCTAGGTCACCCTGGACAATGTGCTCATTAGGTTGAACCCTGATTATTAGTGAGGTGGCTAATCTCATTATTAGTAGATGTTCCCTAGGCATTTTCTTGAATTCTCTTTGCTAAAGTTTAATTCCTATGTTTTGATCTCACAATCCTACACTCTGAAACACTGAAAAACGGTAAAGTCTGCTTGTTACACCTCTTATGGCATGAGGTTCCACTTGTGATTTTCATCACAATGGACAGGTTTGAACTTTGCAGCATGGTACACATGGAAATTTGATGAATTTGGGGGTATACTTTCATGTTATTTGATGGGATGGTGTCTTGGAGGACGAGACTCACTTTTATCTTTGGTGGACTGTCATGATCAGGGCCCATCTATTGGTTTTCTTCATGTTGCATGCCTTTGATTGATGGATCATCCTCTTGGTATATATTTTTATTGTTATGGAGCATGCCATCATGGTGTTGCCTTGGTATACTTGTTCATCTAGAGAGTGCTACACCTTCGTTCATGTATGATTGTTCCAACCCTCCAAGGGGTTGGATAATGGTGATGTGAGGCAGTGACATGGCATCATATTGTCCTTGGAGCATCCTAGTGATTTTGCATGGTAATGTTATGTTATTGGTTTGTCACTACGATGGAGTGATCCAGATGGTCCCCTTTTTTGATGTTATTCTAGTCATCACATTGTAAAATAATGAAAATGCTAACAGACAGATTATACATATTCTTAGTGAACCATAATAAAATGCTCAAGACAAAACAAAGACAGTAAAGAAGGAAGTAATATATTATGTATCTCAATAGGCAATAGTACAAAAGCATGCTAGCTGACTTCTTACAGCCTTTACATAAATCCCGTACTCTTGTAGCTTGAGTGTCGATTCCTGTAGCTTACATGAACCCGTACAGATCAGGATTCCCTTGCACAAAATAACCCTGTACAGTTCTATATTGGTATTGTGCTGCGACCTGTGTATGCCACTAAGTGGCAGCGACTCTACTCGGTCTGTGTAGCAGAGATACGAGCTGCCTCTTGGGTGGTATCCCCTACTCGGTCTGTGTAGCAGAGATATGAGCTGCCTCTCAGGCACTCAGGCAAGTCTGCTCACAGTGTGCCTCCCTTCAATCATGCAAATAGATGAATGTAATAGACCGCTAGGTAACTTTGTTTTGTTATCCCTCTTCTCTCAGTTTAGGGTTAGCATGTGGACCCTCAGATCGTGGAAGATCCCAGCCATTGGATCCTCTTCAAGATCAATGGATGGGACTTGTTCTTTTATTGACATAACTTGAGGTTTACTTTTTACCTTTTCCTCACTAATACTCAACACTCCCTCTTAGTGAGGAATGGGTTCTCTAAGACACCCAAATTTTCTTGGACGTACTCAAACTTTCCCTTTGGCAGTGCTTTGGTCAATATGTCTGCAACTTGTTCGTTGGTGGAAATATATTGGACTTTTACTACCTCCTTTTGTACTTTGCCCCTGATGAAATGATATATGATTTCAATGTGCTTGGATCTATCATGGAAGACTGGATTTTTGGATAACTTGATGCAGCTTTGATTACCACAGAAAATTGTGGTGGGAACCAAGTCTGTCTCAAAATATTTATAAGCATTTTCCGAAGCCAAATACCTGGTTGACATACTCTGGGTCTGGGTTTGCATACCCCTGCTACATAGGTTTGTGGCCATCTGGTTCAACCTATCTACCACATATGCAACACTACCCACGTTTAAGTCTCTAAAATTCTACCTATTGTGGCATGAGTATTCTACAACCATAAGTATATGAAAGTGTGAAAAAAAAGGTGATTTGAGACCATTTCAACAGCCACTATTTTTTTTCGGGAGGAACCCTTGTTTGTTTGTCCCACTTTAGCAGCAACTTGTAATCAAGGTTGAGGAAATTTGCATTGTCAATATTTTCTAAAGCTTCTATATCAGCTTCCTAAATTTGTCATTCACTTCCAGCCACACCTGCAACTTCTAAACAGTCTTTTCTCTCAATGTTAGAACTTAGAAGATTTCCTTCTCTAATCCTTAGCTTTTCATTCTGATGTGGAAAAATTTCTAAGATCCTCCATCTTTTCATAATTAATGAAAATATTTAATCATACTTTCAGGTCCAGATCCACAGATAAAGATGCCTGTTGCTTCTTGTGCAAACATTGTTAAGTCTTAACCAATCTGATATCTAAGAAAAGAACCGCTTGTACATGTAAGTCAAAACTTCTTTGTAGACAGCCAGGCTGGCTAGATGCTAATGGCATGTTGCTTGGGCATGGATCTAATACCCTTGTGGCTTTCATCGTATTCATAGTGCTTGGTCCTTGCATATATTGCACAGTGTTTACAACAAATATTTTCTGTGCTTCTCAAAACCAAACATATGTTTGACTGCTTAAGATTGATGCCAAGCTAAATGCATGTACTAGATCTGCATCTTAAAAAATGTGGCATTTTAAAAGTCGTTGATATTAGATATATTTTAATATCTGACACAACTGCTTATTTAACCATCTTCATAAAGTTTCTTGTATTTTTATTATCCATGTATTGGATTACTTTATTTATAAATAATACAGTGAAATTAGTTTCTTATTCAATGTCCATATCACCACAATACTCACGAGTAATGCTTTCCAAACTGGTGGAGCAGGGTTCTATGCTCCAATGTTTCATGAGCAGGTGTCAAATCATCTGAAGTTGCTTTCTGAATCACTACAACCTGATGCTGGTAGGGAAACATCGGTCTCGATCAAATTTTCAGGGAACAGAAACCTTTGTCCTGTTCCAGGAATACTATACAATATGAATACACTGGACACTTTCAAGGCTCTTGACAAGCGTGCTCTGTTTAACTTGGAAGTACAGAAGGTGTCTATTGATAATCTTCTTTCAACTCTTTACTTTCCTAGTTAAAGTTGAAGTATTATGTTTGTATTTGGTAGTGGGAATGCTCGTGGTTGTCCATGAAAATAATTAAATTAAAGCTAATTTGTTACATCCTACCAGTCATTTAAATCACTTGAAGATGTAAACATTTCTAAAATAGCAACCTGCAGAAAAGATTAAGAAAACTGTATAGGATAGTTAATGTTGGTTTATTCTGTTTATCATTAGATCTGGGAGGATATTCAATCTGGAAAAGTGGAGGAGGACAGCAGCTTGCTTTGTAGATTTTTCCTAATTTCATATGCAGATCTAAAGAAATGGAACTTCTATTATTGGTTTGCATTTCCGGCATTGGTTCTTGAACCTCCTGCAATGTTGACTGACCTGCGACGTGCATCAGAAGTTTTCAGCATAGAAGAGGTAGCTAAATGACTAGCTTTGATGATTGATCATTTTTGTGTCATGGATGGGTGGGTAGGGTGATGTTGATCTGAAATTATACCCTTGTTTTGTTTTCCTTGAAGGGCACAGCTTTATTATCAGCTTGTAATGAATGGCGCCAGTCGACATCAACTGTAGGTTAGCACAAGCCCCCTTTGATAAAACAGAAATAATATATACTTGCAGTTGGTACTGAAGGTCAATGGGTCTTCTTCGAGGTTTTGTTTTCACTTCACGTCTTTTATCCTTGGGCTGCATATCTAAACATATACTGATTAATACAGAAACAAGACTTGGCCAAATGCAGGTGTGCCTTTCTTTTTGGTTCACATTATCTCTAATGTTGTTGTTAGACTAAGGCCATTAAGAGACTGGGAAGCATGCCAACAAGAAGGTGGGAAGGTCAGTTCATTAATAAGTTTTTGTAACATTATTCTTGAGCTAATTATTGAAAACATAACTGACATAGTTGTGCTACTACTCATAAGTTTTAGTATATATCTGCTCCATGTGATTATTTAAGTAGTATTAATTTATGATGGCAGTCTGTACATTAAGAACAGTTAACTATTCTTTGTATTTCATTGAAAGACAAAATATTGCTTGATTAGAATTTAGAACTGCAAAACATATCTTGTTGCTCAGTTTCCTCATAGTTTTTATTTCTTGAATGTGAAAACTATATGACTTGATAGGTGCTTCTTGGTTTTTATGATCCATGCCACCTTCCAACCAATCCTGGTTGGCCACTTCGCAACTTTCTTGCATTTGCTGTGGTGCGGTGGGGCCTAGAAAGGGCCACAGTTCTATGCTACAGGGAGAAAGGAGGGTTTGGAGATCTACAGCAATGTCTTGTTGCTGATATCTTGGTGTCTATTCCACCAGGTAGGCAAACCAGATGGGGAATGGACATTACTCAGAAAATAAAAAAAAGCTCTATCTCATGTTTGCTTATTATCAAGCAATTCTATTTCTCCCATTCCTCGACTGAGCTGTCAAAATTTTGTATGTGTCAAGCTTGGAGTAATCGTGAACTCATTCCTAAGGCAGTTGGATGGGAACTCAATAGCCATGGCAAGATGGGACCTAGATTGATCAATCTTGCAACCGAGATGGATCCCAAGAGGTTAGTTTGAGTAGCTTACTTGTCTCAGCAAGAGTATTGACACGTTAATTACCTTATAGGTGACACTCTTTCCAGGTTGGCTATATCAGCAGCAGATCTAAATTTGAAACTTATGAGATGGCGTGCTCTACCATCTCTAGACTTGAAATGTTTGTCATCCACAAAATGCCTTCTTCTTGGAGCTGGTACACTTGGGTGTCAGGTTGCTCGTAGTCTTATGGTAGGGGCCATTAATTTACATGAGAATGCATCTTCCGGTCTCTGTTTTCCTTTGAAGGTAATGTGTTTTTATCAATATGCAGGCTTGGGGTGTTAGACATATCACACTAGTTGACTCTGGTCATGTGGCTATGTCAAATCCTCTGCGCCAGTCTTTATATACTCATGATGACTGTTTGAATGGAGGTCAACTAAAAGCCAACGCAGCAGCAAATAATTTGAAGTGCATTTTTCCTGGTGTGGTAGTTTCTATATCCCTTAGTGGCTTGATTTCTTTGTTCCTTATCTATTTTGACTGGCATGTCACTGCATTTTGCTAAATTGTTTTCGTTCAAACTCTACTGAGCAGGAGGCAGATGGCGTTTCTATGACCATTCCAATGCCTGGACATTTTGTGACAGTTGATGAACTACCAAATATTAGGAAGGACTGTATGCAGCTTAAAGATTTGATTGACAGCCATGATGTCATTTTCTTGCTGACTGATACAAGAGAAAGTCGTTGGCTTCCAACACTTCTATGTGCTGATGCTAACAAGGTGGGATGAAATTGATTCAAAATATCTACAAAACATTTGGTATTTTTTTTCTAGTTCAGGCCACGGTAAACATTATGCTTTCTGATTGTCTCTGATAGCAGATTGCCATATTGTATACAACCCATATTATTTGTAGGTGAAATGAAACTAGAGAGGTTTTCAAGTCCTGTATTGTGAGTCAAGTGAAACAATATTAGAATGGATTGAGAAAAGGTTTCTATAAGTTTAGGCTGCAGCATATTTTTTTAGTGATTATAGGAAACAAATACCGTGCAGTGTTGTAATGAGCTGATATAAGTATATTGTGAAGGCTATAGCAATGCGGCTCTCATATGAATCAGATAAATCTGTAGATGTCTTAAAAGCTATAATAACCCACTTGTAGAAATGTTTCTGCTAAAAGGCTGCATCCCACTGCATTAACAATATTACAGCCCCAGATCCCTGCTTTTATCCCGATTGATGAAAATAATATGATTGTTTGTTTTAGGAAAATTGCATATTGCCATATTGTGTTTATTATTTCCTTCCGATGGCAATTTTAGTAAATAGTTTTATTTGCAGGTAGCAATCACGGCTGCTTTAGGATTTGATACCTTCCTTGTGATGCGGCATGGTGCTGGTGTATCCTCATCAATTGATACCAATGCTTCTGCACAGATTTGTGAGAAAAAGTTGGGACAGGATGGCCCTTCAGAATTTGAGGATATGGCAATTTCTGCATTGGATTACAAGGAACAAAGATTAGGCTGCTATTTTTGCAGTGATGTTGTTGCTCCAGTGGATGTACTCTCTCTCTCTCTCTCTCTCTACATACAAGACAAACTAAATGCTTTGACTCGTTGCAGAATGCCGACCAACCTAAAATTCCAATCTTCAATCATTTCATGTTTACTGTTTTATATGCCTTTAGAATGTTTGTTGAGTATGAAAATATGTCAGCCATTTTAGGTATTTGTAAATAAATTTGTTTATATGGAGAGCTTGAAAGGTTAATCTGTTGCACTGAACTTAATATCTGGTTTCTTTTGCTTATATTCTGTATATTATTAAGAATGCAGCTAGATGAAGTTATTTATTAGTTGCTTGTTTCTTGATCCAGTCAACCCGGAACCTAACACTGGACCAACAGTGCACTGTAACACGTCCTGGGCTTGCTCCTATTGCTGCTGCTCTTGCAGTGGAGCTTATGGTGTCCATTCTTCATCATCCTCTTCGGTAAGGATTTTGTACATAAATTGGATAGAATGGTGGGACATGGATATAAGTCGGTTCTGGTACCTTGTCGTGACACATTTTTTTTATGGTAGGATTAACGCTCCAGCAGACAAGGCAGGTTCTGACGATTCTAGTGTTGAACAACCTCTTGGTATTTTACCGCATCAAATCCGTGGCGATATTGCTCACTTTTCGCAGATGTTAATTAAAGGTTATGCATCTAAAAGATGTATAGCCTGCGCTGAAATGGTGATCTGAAGCCCCCTTGCTTTCTGACATTTTTTTGTCCATTTGTAATGTTTCTGATTTGGTTACATTCCTTTTATTTTTGTTTATTCGATACGTCACTTTCCATTCTGATTGTTAAGGAGTTATGCAGATTGTGGCAGAATACCGTGGTAGAGGAATCGACTTTGTATTGGAGGCTATAAATCAACCAACATATTTGGAAGATCTTACAGGACTTACAGAATTAATGAATCTTGCAAAGGATTTCAACCTAGACTGGGAGGATTGAAATGAAGTAAATGATAACTGGAGATCTAGATCTCAAGTACGTGACCACCAAAATGACCATGTTTATTTTTGCAACATTCATCGTAGGACTGTTTTATCTTCTCCATTTATCATAAAAGCACTACATTGCCGAATCACTGAACAGTGAAGGCATAGAAAACAAGCTGTTCATGTAAGGAATAATGTGAAACTAGAAGATATAAATGAAAAATATTTACGATAAAACATAGTTCTATTGATTGGTATTAATGTGAGATGAATTGCTTCGCTTTTTTCTAAGTACCATACATGTTTAGTTGATGAGTAGATTTACAAAATTCTTTAGTGGTTGGAAAATATGTATATTTGCATTATTTGAAGGAGGCACTGCTTAAAGGAGAGCACGCATACAGTAATCCTCTAAGATTTGAATGATAATGATTCCTAAGCACAATGCAAAAATTAGGGGAGATAATTGATGTGTTTGAAAATTTTCCAATCTCCAAAAGCAGGTATCAAGTTCTACTCCTCTTTCTTTGTTTGGGGAAGTAATTGAAACTAGGAATTGTTGTGAGATGCCAAAATCTGAGATTTTGGAACCTATGCACTGTTCATGTCCCATAGGTACATGACTGAACTTTGAAGTGATGCATAAATATCTAGAAAAGCAACTTGCAATATCAAAATAATGTCAAAGTGTTTGTGCCTTGGACATATCAAAACTAGCATAGATCCATCTTAACCATAGATCTAATAAGCACAAACCATAAATCTATTAAGCACAAAGAAGGATAAAAACAACCTAGTTGCAAACCTTTTATTCCTTAAAATGAATATATGTTAGTTATTTTTTATTTTTATTTATATTAAACACCAACAAGGATAAAAACAACCCAGTTGCGAGCCTTTTATTCCTTTAAAATGGATATATGTTAGTTATTTTTTTTTAATTTTTTAATTTTTATTTGTATGTTGGCTCTTTCTATTATTTTTTTCCTATTATACTTTGGATTTAATTTTTTTTTCCATTTTAATTTGTTTGTTTTACATACATGTTGCACATCTCCATTATACTCTGGACCTCATTTTTTTTCCATTTTAATTTGTTTGTTTTACACACATATGGCACATCTCTTCATTTACGATCACCATATGATCACCTTGCTTTTCTAGGGTGCAACAAGGATTTTGATCTTAACTCTTCCACCACCTTGGATTTACGATCACCATATGATCACCTTGCTTTTCTAGGGTGCAACAAGGATTTTGATCTTAAAGTGCATCGATTAAAAAAGTCAGTACAAAATATTAGGTGAATTTATTAAGAGATCATGCTACATCCCCTAAAGATAGTTATGGACATGAATTTGTTTCTGATCTAATTAATAATGAATCGTTAAGATTTGTATTAGGTAACATTTTTCTATAAATACAAGCTTTGCACTTGGATTCTAGTCAATATTATATCACATTGAAAGAAATGATTCATCTCAATCCATCCATGTAATTAATTTAACAAATGTGATTGAGTTGGTTTTTTATTATGCTCATAACATGTAATTAATTTAACAACTGTTTAAGGGGATCACATGATTTCTCAAGAAAGAACCTTCCTAATTTCTTGAATATTATGAAGCACAAAAATAGTGTAATGTTTCATACATTATCTTTAGATGTAATTATCATTGAAACATAATTTCTTGAATATTATGAAGCATAAAGATGGTGTAATGTCTCATACATTATCATTATTTTTAGATGTAATTATCATTGAAACATATTTTGTTTGGAAGGGGCTTGAGTATATATGTGTGCGAATATGATTATTAAAATTAGAATATTTTTTTATCATCCATATTTTGTTTGGAAGGGGCTTGAGTATATATGTGTGCGAATATGATTATTGAAATTAGAATATTTTTTTGTCAATTGAGTTTAGTTTTGGGTGGTTGAGAGGAGGATTTTTCTCTCTGTCCAGAATGATTCTTGCTTGCAAGTGACATGTCGAGTTTTTAATGAGAGTATTGTTGTATTGATCTTTAATCCTAAAGAATCTAGTTCTCCTTGGACACCATTGTCAGAGAGAGGGAAAGCATCCAATAAGTTTTCGTGGAATATGTATTTCAAAATAAAATAGTACGGTTTTCTTTTTCTTATTGTTCATTAAGAAATATTAAAATTACAAATGATGACCGATTCTAAAGAAAATTGGTGTCAATCTCCATCCCAATCTATTATTGGCCTATGTGTCTCTTAATATTAGGTAAGTGAGTTTGTTTGTCATATTAAGTGAGTAGATTTTGTTCGTCGTTTTGTTTTAACATATATGATTCAAAGGATTGCTTCTTTGCCTTTTGCGAAAGGGATAGGAAATCGATTGGTGACGTTAAAGGAAATCGTTTGGCAACGTTAAGAATATTGGATCCTCAAAAGAGTATTAGATCCTCAATGCGCAAGTTCATGTTGTGTTCAATTTCACTCATCACCTTCATTAGTGAATTCCTAAATAAGATCTTATTATTTTTTTAATTTTTTTGATATGGAATAATTTTTTTTCTTATGACTAGTGCATTTAGATTTAACATTATGAGTCATCTATTAACACAATTCAAATTGCTCACTCTTCAACTAAGCAACAACTAGTGGGATATCTATTCCTTCAAAGTTGTTAGATCTTACTGTGAAAATTCTAAACCGAGTGCACTTTAAACCAATCAAAATTAATTTTAATTGATTATTCAGGGTTTTTTTTTTCTTCATAGTAAATTAAATACACAGTAGAAATAAATTACTGCAACAGATTTGAGGATTTAGTATTTATGAGCAATAGAATATGGAAATTTCTTACAAAGTAAATTGGCCTTTGCCAACAACTGAATAATCTTTAGTGAAAACCTCTCCAGCAAAATTGTACAACCTCTCTAGACCCTCCAAAACAAAACCATAAAGAAACCACAAGAAGATGAGTCTCTGCATGATTGTACGACCCTCTTACGTCACTCCTGCATCACTCTATACGACCCTGCCAAATCTGAAGCTTAGACTCTGCGATTTGGTGAAGAGATGAGTCGATCCACCTGCTAGACTCTCCTCTGTCCTCTTGTAAAACTCTCACCCTGCAAATCTGCAATCGATTTCTCTCACTAATTGATCTCTCTTATGCTTGTGTGACCTCTTAGCCCAACCAATCTCTTTATTCTTCATTGAGCAAGTCAAACCATAATCTCCAAAAGGATTGAGGGCTGAGATCAACCCTCATCCTCATGATGAGATCAATGGTCAAGATTAAAAGACCACAACTTAAATTATTTTTCACTTTAACTTTAAAAAAAGTACTCAATAAAGTCAAATGAAGATTATACCATATCAATAGTTCTTTTCCTAAGTTAGACTTAGAAAAATATTTAATTAATTGACTTAACCTAAGTTTCATTGTCCTCCATTATCCCAAGACGTTGTAATGATGATGGAAGACCTTCCTTGCTACAATCTCAACACTCCTTCTTAGCGAGAAAGAGATTCTTTCTCAACCCCATCTGATCTTTGAACTTCTCGAACTTCTGTCTTCTTAGTGCCTTGGTAAAGATGTTTTCCATTTGCTCATCAGTCTGTATGTAATCGAGCCTCACGACTCCCCTCTGTACACAATCCTGGATGAAGTGATACCTGGTATCGATTTGTTTGCTACGATCATGAAACATCGGGTTCTCAAAGAGCTTGATGCAACTCTGATTGTCACAGTGAATTATAGTAGCTTCTAGCTCTTGCCTGAACAAGCCCAAAAGTAACTTCCTCAACCACAGTGCCTCACATGCTGCCATGTACTCTACCTCGACAGAGCTCAATGCCATTGATCTCTGCTTCCTGTTGAACTAGGAAATGATGCCTGATCCAATGCTGAAGTAAGAACCTGAAGTACTCTTCCTGTCCCATGCACATCCTGCGCAATCAACATCTGTAAAACCTGCTAATATCATTACACCACTGTGCTCATATAATAGCTCGTGCTCCACTGTCCCTCTGAGATAGTGAAGCACATGCTTCGCAACAATCCAATGTACTCTTCGAGGGTCCACCATGAACTGACTCAAAGAGTTTACTGCAAAGCTGGTATCTGGCCGAGTATTGACCAAATACATGAGCGATCCAAATAAACAGTGGGGTCTACTGTCTTCGAATCTGATGCATCAATCTTCCTCCAGTTTGTAACCAGAGGTGTGGACATGGGCCTACAGTCCATCATCATGAACTTGCACAAAATCTCTATTGCATACTTCCCTTGTCCTAAGAAGAAGCGCCCATCCATCTGCCAAACCTCCAACCCTATAAAATAGTGCATCAACCCAAGGTCTTTCATTTCAAATTTTGCTGCAAGGTTGACCTTGCAATCTACTATCAGCTTCTCAGCTCCAGTGAGAAATAGATCATCTACATAAAGTACTAGTATAAGAGGCTCCTTCCCTGCAAGAAAATACAGGTTCGGATCTGCCTCACTCTGTTGGAAGCCCATCTCCCTCAAGTAGTTGTCAATCCTCAAGTACCATGCTCGAGGTGTCTGCTTGAGCCCACACAAGGCTCTCCTCAGTCTACACACATGCGTCTCTCTGTTGTCAACCTCAAATCCCTTAGGTTGCTCAACATATACCTCCTCCTCAACAACTCCATTGAGGAAGGTGGTCTTCACATCCATCTGATGAACACGTCGACCCTTCTCTGCTGCCAATGAAATGAATGCTCGGATTGAAGAATACCTGGCCATTAGAGCGAAACTCTCCCCGTAATCCACTCCCTCTCGTTGTGAAAACCCTTGGCCACGAAGTGGGCTTTGTACTTGTCCACGCTTCCATTTGCTCCATGCTTAACTTTGTAGATCCACTTGGATCCAACCACCTTTTTATCCTATGGCCTCAAAACTACCTCCCATACATCATTTTTCATAATGGAGGCATATTCCTCCATCATGGCCTTCTGCCACAACTTATGTCGTGCAACGGTCTCATAACTGGAAGGCTCAACATCAGTGAGCTGAGTCATCAATGCCATATATCCATGTCTCTCTGGTGGTTTGCTTCGTCTGAAGTCCCTCTCTGTAATCCCTGCCAACCCAGAATCACTGACTGTGGACTTGTACCACTTAGGCCATGGCCTAGTAATCTGCTCTGGGGGAACTGCATCATGCTCCTCCTCCTCCTCATCAACTCGCTCCTGATGATCCTGTCCAACAATCTCCCTCTGAACACCTGTATCCTGTGTTTGCTCCCGTGATCCTGTCTTCTGACTTTGTGCCTCTTGCTCTTGGACTCCTGTGCTTTGTCCCTGCTGGTTCTCTACACTTGCTGGCAAATCCTTCGATCTCCTCAATGCACATTCCTCCTCGAATTGCACATCTCTACACACAATAACCTTTCCGCACGCAGACACATAGATCCTGTAGGCTTTGGAAGCCCCACTGTGACCAACAAGTAACCCCTTTACCGCTGTAGGTTCTAGCTTTGTCCTCTTCTCTGAAGGGACATGGCAGTAACATACATTGCCCCAGATGCGAATATGACTCACATCTGGCCTATTACTTGAAAATGTCTCCTCACGTGTCCGCTTCCCCAAAACTGTGTGGGGACTCCTATTTTGTGAATATACTGTAGCACTGCTCGCCTTTGCCCATAAGAACAATGGCAGTCCCTGATCATGAATCATAGCTCGTGCTGCTCCAACTATAGTCCTGTTCTTTCTCTCGGCCACTCCATTCTGTTGAGGATTGTAAAGAGCTATGAGTTCCTTCTTAATCCCCGCTGTTGTGCAATAATCTTCGAACTCCTTGGAGGTGTACTCTTCCCCATTATCCGATCTTAAGACCCGAATCTTCCTCCTAGTACGATTTTCTACCAGAGCTCTAAACTCGTGAAACCTCCCAAAGACCTCATCCTTGGTCTTCCTGGAGTAGTCAATAAAGAAAGACAAAGTATTTGGAGCCACTCACTGACTCCACACTCATTGACCCACATACATCAAAGTGTATCAAATCCAATACTCCCTTGGACCTGTTCTCGCTAGATGGAAAGGGTTTCCATGCATACTTTCCCAATGCACAACCCTTGCAAGGGTCATGTCTCTCAGTTGTAATCTTAGGCAATCTAGTGTCTACCTCCCTCATGTGCCCCAAAGCACCAAAATGAATGTGTGCCATCCTCTCGTGTCACAAATCACCTATATTTGTGGTGAAACTCGCTAATGCTCTCCTTGGCTGAACCTGTAACCTGTAGACCTTCTCCTCTCGAACCCCAATCATTCTTTCCATCTTCTCACCTGACCCACCAGGTCTAATGAACACCTTTCCTTTACGAAAAGTGACCTCATATCCCTTATCCTCAAGAGTAGAGACTAAGATGAGGTTCTTCGTCAACCTTGGAACATATAACACATCATTGAAACAGAGCAATTTCCTGGACTCCATATGAAATGAGACCATGCCAACTCCTTGCTCCTTATAACGCCTGTCATCCCCTAGCTCAATGATTAGATTTACGCCCCCCCTTGTAGCCTAGTAAACCTCTCATTGCACCCTGTCATATGACAAGATGCACCATTGTCTACAAACCACATGTTTGAAACAACTGTACTAGACATACATGATATGAAGCATAAATCCTCCTCAAATGACTTGGCAAACTCATCCATTGTTGTTGAAGTTGCCACTTCTTCTTCTTTCTCTCTGGACACTGTGATGCAAAGTGCCCCATCATGTGACACTAGAAACACTTGAATTTTGAAAAGTCAATGTTTTTCTTTCCACCTTTCCTCTTCTTCTTGCCCTTTGCTTTGCCTGCAAGGGCCAAGCCTTTTTTCTCCTCTGCATGAGTTGAAGATGATGGTCCTGCTTGACCAATTCTAATCTCTTCCTGCAAAAAATCATCCCAGCTGCTAATCAAAGAGTTTCTCTCGAGCTACCACACCACGGACAAAAACGTCCCATGACTTAGTAAATCCATCTAGTGCAATACGCACCAACTTAGGATCTTCAGTGTTTTCTCCCACTGCTGCAAGTTCATCTCTAATTTGTGTTATCCTGGTAAGATAAGGTATTACACCCTCACCTTTGGCCATCTTGGTTCCACGCAGTTGCTTGGGCAGAGCCATCACTCTGTTCTCATTTTTGTTTTGGTAGAGGTCACTTAGGGCTTTCCACATGTCTTTTGCCTCAACTTTTCCCGAGAGATGTGGGACCACATGGTTCTTTATCCCATCAAGAATTAGGCTCTTGGCCTTAGCCTCACCTTTCTTCCAGATGACCAATTCAATTGCACATGTGGGAGCTACTGCCTTGTCACTGACATGCTCTGACACATCATTGACTTCCAATATCATTGTCATCCTTTCTTTTCAGGTGGGATAATTATGGGCCCCTTGTAACCTGTCTTCCACCCTCAAACTCATGGCCATTTTCTGAAAGTGTTATGTTCAGACCCTCACGGTTCAAACCCTACCTCTGCTTTTCTTTTTATGCTGAAACCCTAGCCGTAAAGGAAGATGACGACTGCCTTAAATCTGTGCGATTTTCGTTGGATCTTGAAAACCCACTTGAGATACTACTTTAATAGTCTTGCTCGGATACCATGTGAAATTTCTAAACCCAGTACACTTTAAACCAATCAAAACTAATTTTAATTGATTATTTAGGTTTTTTTTTCTTCACAGTAAATTAAATACACAACATAAATAAATTACCAGGAATTGAAAGTAAAGACATCAATCACATCAAAATGAACACACTTATTTTTGGACAATAGTCCCCGGAAAAACCTAAGATGGGAAAACCGACGCAACATATATGAGGATTTATTATTTATGAGCAGGAAAATATGGAAATTTATTACAAAGTAAATTGACCTCTGCCAACAGTTGAATAATCTTTAGCAAAAACTTCTCCAACAAAATCGTACAACCTCTCTAGACCCTCCAAAACAGAACTGGAACGAAACAACAAGAAGATGAGCCTCTGCGTGATTGTACAACCCTCCCGCATTACTCCTACATCACTCTGTACGACCTTGCCAGATCTGAAGCTTAGCCTCCGCGATTTGGTGAAGAGATGAGTTGATCCACTTGCTGGAATCTCCTCTGCCCTCCTACAAAACTCTCACCCTGCAAATTTGCAATCGATTTCTCTCACTAATCGATCACTCTTCTGCTTGTGTGCCCTCAACCGAGATGAACCCTCACTCTCACGATGAGTTCAATGGTCAAGATTAAAAGACGACAACTTAAATTATTTTTCACTTTAGAAAAAATACTCAATAAAGTCAACTGAAGATTATAACATATCAACAATTCTTTTTCTAAGTTAAACTTAAAAAAATATTTAATTAATTGACTTAGCCTAAGTTTCATTGTCCTCCATCATCCTATAACGTTGTAATGATGATAGAAGACCTTCCTTGCTACAATCTCAACACTTACACATATCCTAATTGTCATTACCTACGTTGATGTGTATCCAAAAGAGCAAACTCAAGTCATATCCTACTTGTCATTACCTACGTTGATGTGTATCCAAAAGAGCAAACTCAAGTAACATGTGATTGGTGAAACTTGAACTTTAATAGGGGCTATATGAGCTACAGCCTTTCAGTGCCTAATCAAGCTGCGCTTGACAACTTAAACAATATATTGACTTCATGAAATTACAAACATATGTGAATATTCTCATTTTCTAGGATAACAAAAACATGAAGTTCATGTCTTTCTTTTCCTTGTAAATTAGCTACTTTTCATTCATATATTAAATCACACAGTTATATATATATATATATATATATATATATATATATATATATATATAATCTTGTTTCCTTACCATTCTTATTGCGTCCAGAATCAGTCTTTTCGACAGAGATTGAGCACTTGCCTCACGGCTTGAATTTCTCATAAACTATTTTCAAAGTCCGTGGTCATTTTCAGCCCAATAGAGCTCGTGGAACGAGGATTCATTCTTTAGTGAAAAGGGATTGGATTGGTATTTTCCATAGTTTATGAAACTTCGAGAAAATAAAAATCAACAATCTATTCTAAGCCCATGCTTTTGTAATGGCTATAATGTCATAATAAATTCCGGGGCTCTCTATATATTTGTATTTATTTAATAAATTCCGGGACATATCTCTCTATATATGTGTATTTCTTTGGCAAGCTAATCATAACAAGGGTTATAATTATAATTAAACGCAAAGAATATGTGAGAGAATTTAATTGAGTAAAAACAGAAAATATGTATAAGAAGAAAACATGGAGATACTTATAAAACAAGATCGTGGATTTTGTCATATTTTGAATTGCAAATTTAAATTTCTCTTGTTGACCACCTTACCAATTTTACCTTACCAATTTTAATAGGTACTCTCCTTCCTTGAGGATCTCGAGTTGCAATTAAGTTATATGGAAAGTACAATGTTAATAATGAAAAATGAGTGTAGTCAAGTTTATGAGGAAATCCTTAGCTTAATGACACTCTACAATAGACCAAACTCAACAACAATCACTAATAGAAAATTTGTATTATGATAACCATTCAACATTAGGGTGCAGAAAAATGTTGAAACCTTTTAGCTTGAACCTTCTTTTATACAAACCACTTGTTCATTTTATACAAAAATGTAATTTATTTTAATTACTAATTACCTATTATTTACCCAAGTATCATTCACATGCAAGTGTACAATTAATTCCTCTTTTTAAAAATAAAAAATAAAAAATAGCAATTATTCCTCATCTAACTACATTTCTTTTTTAATTTTTATCTAACTACATTTCTTTTTTAATTTTTGTTTCTTTGATCCCCTAATATCCTCTTTTCCTATTTATTTTTATTTCTAGATGTTCCCCTAATATCATCTTTTCCTCCCTGGATGGGGTGCCACGTTGCGTAGCAAGGCCACGTGGTCTGGAGCCTAGCTGGGCCATAAATATGGGCCGCCGACTCCCATCCCCTCACCATTAAGGATGGGAGCAAGCCCACACAACCAAACTCATGGTATGAGACCTCTCGTTCGCATGAGGAGGCCAGATGCACAGAGTATTAAGGAGGGAGCCATGATGGAGGAACCCGTCATGTCCAGCCTCCCGAATATCAACGAAATTGGCTATGGCATCACCCATTTCGATCTTGGCCTGCACCAGCCAGACCATTAAGAGCTCTGCTATAGTTACAACAACACCATCATCATTGTGGTCATTGTTCTTCTCATCCCTATGCCAAGAGAAAGATAGAAGCCCCGCAGGGGCGCTGCCTAGTATACCTTTGATGCTCGCCGGAAGAGACATCATAGATTCGAAAGAGCACTATCCATGGCTCAAACACAACTCGTCCACAGAGCCAGAAAGCCCGAGACTCCTCCCATGGCATATGTGGAGAAAATATTTCCGGAAGAACCAATTCAGGTTCCTCCGGAACACCTCCTCTTTACTGTACCTGATAATTGGCAGCCTCCAAGTTGCTTTCCAGGGGAGGTCACCATGGAGGCCACATGGGCACAGAAAAACCACCATAGAGGGGCAGCCCAGACAAAGGAGCTTCCTACATGCTACATCGAAGAAGAGACTCCGGAGGTGATGGACACGTAGGAGACAACACACACAGGTGAACTCTCCTTAGGCATTGAACTCTCACAAGAATTGGATGCGGCCATGGTGCAATAGAAAAGGAACGCGATAGGCGAGGCCGAGGACGCCAGACCAGGTGGTGAACTAAAGGAGGGTGGCTGGGTGAGGGAGGGTGGCATGGCTCCTATGCCACATCCCCTATCCATCATGCAAGATTCGTGGCGTGTCCAACCTCCATTCTTCCACCCGGAGCACCTGGAGCTGATGTTCGACTTGCGGAGCCAAGTGGCAGACCAAGTCCATTGTGCCATCCTAAGCAGCCAATACATTGACATGTTATACACTGCTTACTCCAATGCGCCAGCAGGGAAGAGATGCTCGACATGCGCACAAACTTTCGTGCTGCCAACTAAAGTGGGAATGCAGGAAGGCGATGCTGACATGGACACCTTAGCGGCCACCGGGTAACTGTTATCGTTAATGTCTCTGGTTAGAACTATAGTTTTGGTTAGAGCTATGGCTCTCACACTGTTAGGGTTTAAACTTGCTTTAATTTGAAGACTCTGTGTGCATTTTCACACTGAGGGTTGCCATCTGTCTTGGTTTCCTATGGGCATGATAGATGGCCTCCATTGTTTGACATGGGCAATATAGGATGCCAGATGTTCAGGTTTCTGTTAATTCGTCGTGACGACAAACCAAACTTATTTGTATATTTTGAAAGCTAATGCAATAGGATCCAACCCCTTTTTTACTTAAAAAAAAATCGTCTTTTCCTATTTATTTTTATTTCTAGATGTTCCCTAATATCCTCTTTTCCTATTTGAGTGGGTGCACATGTAGGCGCCATTTTTATTAATTAATATAGCTCATTAATAATTTGCAACTCTAATTATCTTTTCTACATTTCTATTTGATTTTTTTTTTCTTCTCTTTGATTTATTGGTGCACTAGTGATTAGTTTTTAAATAAATTAAAAATAGTTTATATATATTTCATGCACATTTTTAAATGTGTTTGTTTTCTAATAATTTTTAAATGAACTATTTAATTTTTCCTCGTGAAATATGTAATAACCTAAATGCTTAATCAATTAATCATACATTTATTTAACTTTTCATAATCTAAATAAAATGTACATGCTAGTCAAATATTTTTCTCATGTATGCATAACAACTATAATTGATACCAAGGGGCCCCCAGGGGGCAGCTCAATTGGCAAGTGCCGTGAAAATGAAGTTCCATGAGGTTTCGAGTTCAATTCCCCCCGACTTACCTTGTGTGCCGCGTAAGGGGCATCGTGGGCACACCTGGAGGTTATAGTGGTAGCGGTTGGATAACACGGCCACGTGTAATGCGAGCACATGCCCAACTAGTTGCTGATTCCTCCAGACACACACACAAAAAAAAAATAAAAAAAATTGATACCAAGGGTGCCATGCTTCTCCATGCCCTTCAAGAGTTACCTTTCGGTAAATACGAAGGGTGCCTTGTTCACACATGCACTTCAAGTATCTAACTTTCTTTGGTGCAGGAAATGCCCAACAATTGGGAGACTAATGGTCACTAAGGAATAATGATGCCAACTTATTGCGTGCCCCTCGGCTAAATCTTGTGAGTTACCGAATCTATGGCCCACCCTCACGACAATGTGCAATCTCTATGTAAAAGCATCATAAACTTGAAACCGGAAACTCATAAATTGGGTGTTAGTACGTGGAAACATTGATGTTGTTCCTCCTCTCCTGTGATACTATGCACAACTTACATACAATCCTATTATCTATGTGTGGACTAATTGGCAAGAATATTCCCCATGCCAACACACACTGAAAACAATACATTAAATAGTATGATAATCATAAATTAAAAACATATAATTTATCAGATGGGATATCATAACATCTTGACTCTTGACTCGATAGCGATTTCATATGATATTGATGTAATCCAAGATCAATGTGCACCTGTGACTTCCTTGTCACACTTGACAAACTATCAATGTCATCTGATAATTAATGCATTTATATATATATTTAGTTATTTCAATGTTTCATAACCATGTGAATCAATACCACTAGTTATGTCATCTCACTATTCAATTTATCCATCCATGCTTATCATATAAATATTAAAAAAACTCATCTAGATTTACCATCACATCAATTAAAACCTATACAAAATAGTCATAAAATTTTGAGTATCATTATCACGACACATGTCAATAATCTGGGTCATTTTGTAACAAAAAAAGCCCTCAAATAATATGATCTAATCAATTGAACTAGTCAAAGCAAAAGAGGGTACTATAGGGTGAAATGACTAGCATCAACAATAGGGGTTATATTCGGAAGAGAGGCCCAATTAAACTCTCTCCCATTTGATGAAGGAAAGCCCACCCAGATTCTAATCCGACAATGATTACTATTTAGGGTTTTTTTCAGTTGCGGCCCGATCCATTGTTTAGGATTTTCAAATGAAATAAATGGAAATGCAACTAACTAATATGTTAACACAAATGTTAATCTCTAAATTAATTAAAGCAGGAAATGTAGATACAAGATATCATACATGAATGCAATTGGTAACAAAGAATTAGTTCACTATACTAAAGAGTACATTAATTCTAGGGTAACTAACAACCAATTGTGAATAGTCTATTGCTATCGCTAAAAATGTAGGCTACAAATTCGTATCCCATCTAATCTATTTGAACAAAACTAGGAGGGCATATAAATAATTGGACTAAATGCAAGATAATAATTTGAAAATAATTCACAAAATATTCTTACATAAACCTCAAATAACAAATGCCAAAATTAGCCTACAAACATAGCTGGAAGTAACATTTCCATATCCAAACCAACAAAAATATTGAGTAAAAGGGAGTAAGAATAAATACTAGTTGATGAGAATAATCTACAACAAAGAGTTACTCATCCATACATCTTTTCATTGCACCAACGAATGTAAGAATAGCCCATGTTAAATTCAAAGCACAATATAAATCTCTAGTAGTAATCTCGGTCAGTCATGGATTCTTTCATTAAGAAATAAAGGATAAATTACAACAAAGAAGTGTTAAAAAGAGTACCTTGGAGAAGTGTTTCTCATATAGCCTAGGCGCCTAGTATGTGGGAAAGTGTCCAAAGTGGTCCCTAATACATTAACTTTATGAGACATAAAGATAAACATGACTTTGAGAATATTCCATAAAAAGGGTGACTAAAGAGACATTTAATCACCACCGTTGATCTTGATGGCCCAAGATCAAATCTCAGCCATTAGATCAAGTGACTATTCATTGGGAATATCAAGAGTCTATCTAGGGATTGAGGTGCCATATTGAACCCCTTCTTCATGAGCATTTGGAGAGTACGAGAGAGAGAGAGAGAGAGAGAGCAAAGAAAGGAGAAAGAGGAGTCGAAGTTGTTGCTAGGGCACGATTTGCAAGGAATCTGGCACACAAATAGAGAGACAACTACAACATTAAAGGAATCCATATAGTACGAATTCTGGACCATACAATTGAGAAGTGAGTAGGTCATACAACAAAGGAGGAACACAGATTTCAAGGCAACTTGCACAATAATCAAGGTGCATTTAATGCTGAGAATACCGTACAACAAACCCATAAATTATTGCACAGTTTTCTAGACAGTTCGTACAACATTTAATGTTGTGACAATCGTACAAAAATATGGATTTCTTGCATAGAAATCAAGGAGTTGGTGTGATACTGTCCAAAAGGAGTTTTGGCATGATTTTTGAGATAAGTTTGTGGTTTCAATGTTGGGTATAATTTTGCTATAAAAGAATAATTTCTTTGAGCTCAAGAATAATAAAAACTCCTCTCTCTCATTGGTTTTCCCCTTGCGGGTTTTTCCAGGGTCGATTTGACCAAAAATCTCTATGTATAATTTTCTAGGTGTGTGCATTTATTTTCTGTTCAATTTGCTGTTAAGAGACTCTTGTGTTCCCTGTTATAATTTTCTGTTTATGCTAATATCATTGACACCATAGAAATAAATGTGGGTTGGACATTAAATAGTGAAAATTGTTGAGACTTGAAACCATGTTGGGGTTTGAGAAAAATTTACATGGTATTAGAGCTGCAAAAGAATTGAGAAGGGGAATATATCATCAAAAAGAAACTAATATTTTGTTGAGGGAGAGAAGTGCTTCACCATAACAAAGATTTGGACTTGGATATTGGATGTGAAGGTCAATGGCCACTAGTTTGAGGGTTGAGGACATATTGGATGGGGCTGCAAATTTCAATGCATGGAAGGAGAGAATAATGTTTCTTTTGCAAGAGTGTGAGTTACGGGACATTGTGAACAACACACAAATGAATCCTGTGATGGTGCCTATAGATGCTACTCTTTTGGCTGCTTACACCAAGAAGAATATCAAGGCTAAAAGAATCATCCTTGATGCTATAAAGGACCATGCTATTCCACATGTGATAGGTAAATCCAATGCCTATGAGATGTGGGAGTCCTTAACTAAACTTTACCAAAGTTCCAATGAAAACCGGAAAATGGTATTGAGGGAAAAATTGAAGGGCATAAAAATGACCAAGACTGAAAATGTTGCCACATATCTTACCAAGATAACTTAGGTTATATATGAGCTCGGTGTTGATGGGGAGGTTACTGCTGACAATGAACTTGTGAGGACTGCTTTGAATGGTGTGACCAAGCAATGAGTTGTCTTTGTTGAGGGCATTGTTGCAAGAGAAAATATGCCCAAGTGGGATCGTCTTTGGGGTGATTTCATATAGGAGGAAACTCAAAGAGCATATATGCAGGAGAGTTCATCCAATGGTAATGATGAGGAGAATGTGGCTCTAGATACAAAGATAAAGAAGAAGTCCAAGAAGGGTTCCAAGGGTAGGAACAAGTCAAAGGGTGAAGGGAGAAATGACATGAGAAGATTCAAGTGATTTGCATGTCACAAGATGGGGCACTATGCAAGTCAGTGTCCTAATAATAAGAAGAAACATACTGCAACTTCAACAGTTGTGGGGGACTTTTCCACCAAGTTCAAGAAGGAGTTTTCTTTATTGGTTTGTCTTTCCTCTAGTGCAACATCTACCAGTGTGTGGTATATTGATAGCGGAGCCTCCCACCATATGAAAGATTGAGGATATCGAGGTGGTGTTTGGAGATGACTCCATGGTCAAGGCAATTGGTAATGGGATAATATCCTTTCATAGGCAGTCTCAACCTCCCTTGATGGTGAGAGATGTCTTATATGTTACGAGTTTAAAAAAGAACCCGATTTCAGTTTCGACCATTGAGGATAAGGGATATGAGTTGGCATTCTGTTATGGACACGTGCTCATGTATCCTAAGGGATCTAGTATCACTTCAACCAAAGTGATTGGTATTTGACATGGGAAGCAGTACATGCTTATGTTTTAGCTAGAGCATTGTTACACAATATCAATAGCAGTGACCTATGTGAGTTATGTCATAGGAGGATGGCCCATTTTCATAACATGGCTCTGAGGATATTGAGAGAGATTGTTATCGGGGTACCATATTTCAATACAAAGCACTAGGAGGTGTGCATCGGGGAAGTACTCCAAGAATGCTTTTCCAAGTAGTGACAATAGATTAACATGTATTCTCACAGGTAGAGGGAGTCAATTATGATGAGACCTTCACTCCAGTTGCTAGATACACTTCGATCAAGGCAATGATCTCCATTGCAGTAGATATGGGTTGGAAGATCCATCAGATGGATGTGAAGACTACATTTCTGAATGGTATCATACGTGAGGAGGTGTACATTGAGTATCCACAAGGAATTGATGCCATTTCCCCATTTTTGGATTCCTTTACTCTTTGGTTAGAGTGTATTTCCGAAGCTTGTATCATCCATGTCAGGAGAGTGAGACTGTGTCATCAATGAGGTCAGAGGGATTTGGAGGAGTTTTATGGGGTCTGCTTAGTTTATTTACCACATTTTATCATCAGGATAATTTCCACATAGTTTGTCCTTGGTTCCGTGGCATTCCGATGGTTCCTGTAAAATGGGGTTATTATTGGGCATAATTTAATTATTTGCACTAAAAGTAGCATTTTAAGCTTATTACTTGGAGAAACACCTTAGTGTAATAGCTCGTTGGAACCGAGACGAAAAAATATATAGGATAAGTTGATGAGAAATAACTTTCAGTGGCCGAAGAAGTTATAAAGGTGAATAAATCACTTTCCGGGGTTAAAAAGGTGAATTAATAATTAATATGAGAAATAACCTTAGAAAGTCACTTAAATAATTTAAGTAAAGGGAAGAAAAGAAAAAGTGGGTCTATAAAAGGGGTCTATAAAAGTGGGTCTCTCATTATGTTCATTGATATTTTGATCTTTGGCCTCTTGGTTTGGAGAGAGCTCTTAGAGCTTAGGGTTTTTAGGGTTTTATAGAGAAAATCCCAAGATTATTTTCGGTGGTGAAACCTTCCACCCTAGCTGGTCATTGTCGAAGTAGAACTTCATTTCCTATTTAGATTTTGTGTAGCCATTTTAGTTGGATTGATTTTTATATGACCAAGGCGAAATATTACTTGGAGGGACACATCTAGTAGTGGAGAACTTCATATTTTGGGGTTGTATCATTTTATACTTGTTGGGAACGGGTTGTATATATATTGGGCGAGTTTTGGCTTGGATTTGAGGTTATTTCTCCCTTGGATCAAGTTGATATTCAACAAGGCGAATTTGCTATAGCCATGGCACATTTCTCTTCATTGGAGCTGCTATTTCATGTGGGAGATTCATCCTTTTGGTATCCATCATTGAGGTTACTTTGTGGAAGATTATTGTCACTGGTTTCTATTGTATTGGAGCCATTTCAGCCATAGAAAATAGCTGCCATATCATTGTATGCAAATCTGGAAATTGCTTTGGCATTGAACACTTATATTATATAAATAAGTCAAGGATTGGAGGTATTTTGCTATTATTGTTGCAATCTCTTTTGGGTATTTTTTTTCATACGTCTATCATGTATTTCGTTTCCATTTCATGATATTTTACACACTTACAATTCTGAAACACATTAAAACAAAAGCTACAACATTAACATGCAAAGTTTTTGACAAAACAATTCAACCAACCAACTACAAATAAACATTATAACAAGCATAAATTCAGAGCAACCACTCATTTGGAAGGGATTTAGGTGTTGGATATGATGTGTTTGGCATAATATTCAACCCTTAAAATTGAGTTAATTGGGACAACAAGTATTGAAGTGATTTCAAGGGAGTTGGGAGCTTGTATGCCAAGTGTTTGATGAAATTCCCCAACCAACTAAATCAAATTTTAACACAGATTACATAGTGGAATATTACAGTGGTATCAGAGCATGATCCTCTATAGTTGTGAGGTTTGAAGGGCAGCGTTGACAATATATATATATCAATTTTGGGAAAAGATGAAGACAAAAAAGGAGCTTGCAGCGAAAATTTTGCAAATTATGCAAGAGCAACAAAAAAGTATAACTACCCTGTTAGAACATCCAGAGTGGTTCATGAATGAGAAAAGAGATCCACATCCAAGATAGTTGGTAAGGAAGAAACACCACTTCAGGATAGAGGCTTGACATGATCACATGTTGACTCCTCGGATGAGCATACACCCATCCATGATGTGGTTGTGTGCGATGAGGGTGATATAGGAACAACTTTGGGAACATCACTAGAGTTTCCCCATGAGGGTAATAACATTATCCCATGGATTGGAAAGGAGGATAGCACATTAGGTCATGAGGAGGAGGTAGCATCATCACCTTGTCATGAGGTATGCGATGACTTGGGTGTGAGTACACCTAAGTGCAATGAGGCATTGACATTATACGATTCACCCTTGGAGACTGATATTATTCCACAAGAGGTGTGCATGACTGAGGATCATACTAGCACATCTGATATCGGGAGTGTTCTTTTGTGGATCCCGCACTTGATTTGGGCAACAACACTTATGGGGTATCACTTCAACATGATGTGGATGATTGATCATATGAGTCTAACCATTTCACATGGCAACTGAAGGCTAGTGAGGGTATAATGATTGTGGCAGCCATGAGAGACTTTGATGCTACACATGCAATGGTGGCAAAGTGTTGTTGGAGAGCCATGGTGGTGTTGAGGAAAAGGTATGAAGAACCTTACTCAACCATATTCAGATCTTGCTAGGCTAAATCAATATAGTTGGGAATGTCACCTGAGGTTTATAGACTTACAACAAAAAGAACAATCACTTGATCCACTGATAATAAGTACAAGGAACCAAGGCTAGTTTATTTTGTTATTTTAATGTAACATAAAAAAAAACAACTTTAATAAGAGTTACACATATGTATGTACAAGAATTGTATGAGCGTGTACATGGTAAACAAAAGCAATATGAATCAGATCAACACAATACAAGTGAGAGACAAAAATAAAAAAACTGATTTCTCATATTGATTTCATTCTGAGATACAAGACTGGATTATCTTTACAAACCCCTGCGAGGGTAGGGACCAAAGTCAGATTTATAAGCCTCCGATGGGCACCATACAAAAAAACTCCGACAAAAAAAGAAAATTGAAGCTAGAAATAAGGATCAACTTGCCAAAAATGATGTCACTCGACTATGCAAAATATTATTTATCAGTCATAAAATCTAATTTATGAACAACAAAGAACACATTGACTTCCAAAGATAGGTCATACACCTTTAAAACAAGCTGCTGAAATATGTGATTCAATTTCGAATCTTGCTGCCTTCAATAAGACCCTGCTGTCATCAAGATAGTTAAGCTTTCTAGCAAAACCGAAATGAATGAAAGATAGAAATATCTCACTTAGTATAGAGCAGACCTTATGGTAGAATTTCTCCTTCTATTCTCCTCATTTGATTGAGCTTTTATCCTTCCTCAATAAGTTATGGTAGTTGAACTACCTTTATTTAGTTAAGCCAAATTAGCTTAACTAATTAGTTAAGACAAGTAAATAATAATAAATAATTGAGGGTCTAAATAATAGCTAAATAGGTGGGACCCCTTATGACTCCCATTTATTCCTCTTATAATTATATGACGTAACAAATATCCAAATCATATAATTCAAAAATATCTCCTTGTAACTCCTGCTTCATATATATATGCTCAAATTATAAATATCAACAGTGTAATATAATCATGCCCCTAAAATATCATCATATCCAAACAGTCCAATAAAAAATGCTCGAAATATATGATGTTGTCCTAAACAGTGCCGAAATAGAAGTGTTGTCTTCAAAATAATAATAAAAGGTAATGTAATCAGAGTTTAAAAGCCATATTTACTATGAGAGACATTTTTCCTCTTCTCACTGCTGTCCCCTTTCGATTTTTCTGTGGCAACCTTTGACTGGTTAGAGCCTTGAGGCTGAACTGCACTAATAACATGAGAACAATCATCCTTAAGATGAAGACAAGAAGAGACTGATTTTGCAGATTCCTTGGATGAGTCAGAGGGGGTAGCTATTATTTTTCCCTTGTCCTGCATAGGCTCGGTGACATCTGTTTTTAATCTTTTACTGGCATGTGATGAATGCACGGGTGAGACAACATGATCACCTTGGGAAACTTGATTTTTCGATGGTGGATGTGGTAATGGAAATGATGCAGTGGGCCAACCATGGTGGTGAACATCAGGTTGGTGGACAATCTCTTTCCAACCATCATTGGCAGGTGGTTCTGGTCACATTGATACATGAGGAGGGACCAGAATGCCAAAAAAATCATGGTTGTGCTGAAAAGGAGGTATGTCAGGCCGAGGTTGCAGAATTCCCTGACCAACCAGGTTGAAGAAACCAACTTGGAAAAGTTGATTTATCTCTTGAGGATCAACATCAAATTGTATAGAGAACCGTGTCCTTCTATGGCCCCTTTTCTAGTTTCCTCTGTTATTAGCATTTCTGCTCCTGTTTGTATTTCTACCCATGTTGCTTCCTCTATTAAAGAAAATCATCCTGAAGCAATAATCCAAAACATGTCATGAAAATTTATTAATAATCCATGCATTAAATCTACCTAAATAGAATTAAAAGTTGGCTCTTATCATTTACCACAGAAGCACATGCAATCCATCCATAAAATCAACGATCAATTGCTATCCGAACAGGGAGTGAACAAGGATATTGGGAAGATGAGGGGATTGTAACGAGCGTAAAGTGATATAATGGTCGGGAAACACCATGAGTACTTTTCAAGCAATTTCAGAAAACAATCACACTAACATTCAAACACCAATAAAAAACCCCTTTCATTCTAATGAAATTCACACCAACAGAACATGGAAAATTTAAATGTATTTCGGAAAGTGAGGGGCTTGTAATAAGAGAAAAATGATATAATGGTTAGGAATGATATGGTTACTATTCATTTGATGAATTAGCATTTATTATCTTTAAATTATCACTGCCATTATTCCAAAAAAAATCTCTGTTCAACATTCAAACTCAAGACCCAACTGTCCCAAAAAACAAAAATATAAAAAGCCTTATAACTGTCGCCCCACAATTCCCATATTTCCTTTTCCTTTACACACATATATATTACTTGAGCGAAGCTGCAAGAAATTGTTTAACATCCAAATCACAATAACTCCAACCAACAAGTAGGGCCGAGAAGAAGCAATACAAACCATTTAACTTCCACATAAAATAACATAATCCAAAAGTTATATAACAAGGAGAGATTGAAAATCTTCAAATGCCTCTTATGTTTAATTTAATTAAACATTATAAAATATTTAACATAAACCAAATTTTGTAGGAATTATGCAACCATACAGGTCATCTTCAACTGTGCAAGTTTAACATTATAGCATTGAAATAAAACCACTACAACCGTCTTCATTCACTGCAATCCTTTTAATTGCAAGATTTTAATTTCATATGTTACTTAAAGCCATAATGATCCCAATAAAAAAACTTAGACCAAATAAGGCCACGATGGAGTGCAATCTATGCCAACCACAATTTGACATAAGGTTAATGTCAACCCTGCAATGCTTATCATGTGAAAGACTGGGTTCGAAGGTCTAGTGGCTTTATTCACCAGTGGTCAAGCAATAAAAATTGACCAAAAACATCGGAATAACATAAGCCAATCAACCCTCCACTTACAAGTTAGTGTCAGCCTTGTTATACCACTAATAAAAATCGACAAAAAACCTCATAGGTAACACACAACCAACGATGCAAGTAACATGTTTACCCACTATTCAATCAGAACCAAACTCAAATTAAATCCCCAACATGTGTTTACAACCATCGAGCTAAAGAGGGTCGGGTCCGACCGGAGGGAGAGAGAATTAATTAATGGAGTTTATACAACCAAAACTCTAACACCATCATTACAAACTATGATACAGTCGAATCCAAAGTGCCACCAAACAATTTCCCTCGTATACATTCAAGACCGTGGGAGGAATTTTGACAGTGCCACCATCCAAAAACCAATCATAGAACAAGAACCAATCTTCGCATAATAATCCAGCCAGATCTCGGTGGCCATCCACCTTTTCCACTAAATCACCATTTTGAGCCCGTGGTTTTGATAAACCATGACATTCACCCTTTTGATGGGGAATGGAATGTAATGCCATCTTCATTTGTTAATTATAGAAATCATGTAATGGTCTTATGTACATTCCTACAACATAGCGCTAATGCACTGGATCCCATTAGAACTCCACAATTAAGCGTGCTCGGGCTAGAGTAGTACTGAGATGGGTGACCGCCCAAGAAGTCCTAGTATTTTACATGCCTATGGCATTTTATAAACTTAGTCCAATTTATCCCACACGCATCATGAGAATTGTTCTCCTCTCACTCTCTCATATATAATTGAGGTGAAGGAGTCCCTTTAAGCATGCAATGGAGTGTGATGTAAAACTTCTTGTGAATAAAGCGTAGCCAATATCTCTTTCTTTTTAGAGATAAACTACCCCATGTTTCCAATTTGTGTTCCACAATGTTTTTCTATCTTATTCAGTAATAGAAGTTGGGTTTCATTGTATTTATGTGTTCTCTTCTATATTTTTGTGTATTTCATTGTTATATCTCGGTTATATTTTTTCCTTCATGTCATTCTCAAAATAATCCGGATCAGTGGTATCAGAGCAGTCTGCTCCTTGTCATTTCTCAGATCAGGTCCCCGACGAGGTCAAGGTATAGAGATTTGGGTCTCAAGCTAGTTTCGCTTGAGGACAACCACTCTCACTAGCCCAAGTGACCTCCCATGGTAGAAGAAAAAAGAGATGACAGAGTAGGAGATCCTTTCAAGATGTTGCTCGAGGAAGCCCTCACGCGACAAAGGAACGAGATGATGGACAACTTCGCTCAGATCCTTCGAAGACTACCAATGGCGACAACCGAGGCATCTTTGAAAAACAATAATTTCTCAAGTGTGATGCCCTTCAAGGTACAATTCAATTTTGATATCCCTTTATTTGAAGGCTAGATAGATGCAAATGCTCTAGAAAAATGGTTGAATCTACTAGAGGGTTATTACTCTGTCCAAACTTTTTCTCATGGTGAAAATATCACCTTTGCACTCCTTAAAGCCCTTCCCCATGTCAGATCTTAGTGGGAAGGTTACTGGGAGAGGTACATCGCATAATAATCTACACTATTTGGGGGAGAACCCACTTGGACGGCCTTTGTAGATGCCCTAAAGGAGGAGTTCTACCCTGTTGGAAACTATGATGACCAATACATGAGGTGGACAACTCTGCATTAGGAAAGAGACCAGACAGTGTCAGAGTACATCAACATACTTCATACCTTGCACTCAAAGTTGGGTATCAAAGACTCCGAGTGACACCTGGTTTTGAAGTACCATAGTGGGCTACATAGGTACATCCAAATAGAGATGGATTTCTTGGACATCTCCTCATAAGGAGTTTCTTATAGATATGCAATCAAAATTGAGTAGAAATTAAACCAACAGATTAAGTGGGAGAAGCATGAATAGAGCAAAGAAGGCCAAACTCAAGAGAGACAGTCCCAGATGCAGGCAAAGAAGGGTAATGGGAAGTCTAAGAAAGACACCAGAAAGTGGTGTGAGTTCCACAACAAACCTTGACACAACACTGATGAATGTCACTCAATACATTCATTGGTGGTCGATCTCAAAGACAAAGAGTCGAACCTCGACTTGGACCCTGATTCATAAAATAATAAAAGGAGACAAATCATTGATGCATAACCCACTGCTACTGTCGCAACTGTAACAATCCAACTAGAAGAGGATCCTGAAGAGGGGGAGCGACTCTTCCATTCACAGATGTGGGTGAAGGGGATCCCACTGCATTTTATTGTTGATATCGGAAGACAAAAGAACATCATCTCAGCAGAGGTTGTCAAGAAGTTGGATTTTCCAACAACACCACACCTGCAACCATACAACATCGGGTAGCTTCGCCAGGGTCAAGATCTTTGTGTCAACCAACAATGTCCCTTGTCCTACGACATCAATCCCTTCAAGGATGAGGTATTATGTGATGTTGCCCCATTGGAAGTCCGTGATGTTCTATTAGGCCAACCATATGTGTGGAGGCTTCATGCTATTTATGAGTCTCGACCCCGTAGCGTCATTGTTACTCTAGGGGTTCAACTATACATGATACTAGAGGTAGTTTCAACTATTCTCCCACCAAAATAATGCCACAAAGTAATCTCTCATACTGCAAAGTTTATCCTCTTTACAATCCGATCAGAAGGTGAAAAGGACACTGCAACCATTGCAGCCTCAACCCAATACCTTTCTATCCAACAAAAGAAGATTGACAAGATTGTATAAGAGTACCAAGTTGTTCTTGTTGCACCTACAAGGATGCCTCCACACCGCCCAGTCAAGCAAGGTTATAACAAAACCCTACATACTCTTCATGCTGCATCTTCACCAACAGAGTCCTCCCACACTCAGGTAGATCATGTAGCTATATTGGTTTAATGGATTCAACCCCTCCAACAACAGGTTCATGACAACCTACAACAAGCTAAGCAGGACAACTTCTTCAACAAGGCAAGCATCGCACCAAGCTTCAGATTTAGCAAAAGTCTCCTCGTCTCCTAAGGGAACTCAATGCAATGGGGGCCATTTCTTCCTAAGGGGGGAGGAATTATCTAGATGGATCTCGGTGGCCATCCACCTTTTCCACTAAATCACCATTTTGAGCCTGTGGTTTTGATAAACCATTACATTCACCCTTTTTATGGGGAATGTAATGTAATGTCATATTCATTTGTTAATTACAGACATCATGTAATGGTCTTATGTACATGCCTACAACATAGCATTAATGCACTAGATGCCATTAGAACTCCACAGTTAAGTGTGCTCGGGATAGAGTAGTACTGGGATGGGTGATCGCCTGGGAAGCCCTAATATTTACATGCCTATGGAATTTTATAAACTTAGTCCAATTTATCCCACATGCATCATGGGGATTGTTCTCCTCTCACTCTCTCATATATAATTGAGGTGAAGGAGGTTCTTTAAGCATGCAATGTAGTGTGATGTAAAGCTTCTTGTGAATGAAGCATAGCCAACATCTCTTTCTTTTTAGAGATAAGCTACCCCATGTTTCAATTTTGTGTTCTACAGTGTTTTTCTATCTTATTCAGTAATAGAATTTCGGTTTCATTGTATTTTTGTGTTCTCTTCTATATTTTTGTGTATTTCATTGTTATATCTCGGTTATATTTTTTCCTTCATGTCGTTCTCAAAATAATCCAGATCACGTACACCCAACCAACTCTCACATAACTTCAGACTAGGTCGTGGTCGACACTTGGGGGAAAACAAAACATTGTTTCTCCATTTCATTCATAACAATAGTTCCCTTAGACCACACATGGTCGCAAAAAACACCCACAGGACGAACATAACAATTTAGATGGGGAAAGATATAATAGAGGACGAAAATTCGCCTATGACTGTGTGGCACATTAAGAAACAGAACACGTCACAACTAGAACACAATTGATATTAATGGAGGTAAACCCATTTCAAAATTAAAGGAGTGAAATAAAGAGTCATAGCATACCAGAGCTACCATAAATAGTCCCAAAAATGAAGCATCATAACCAATCTATTATCAACAACCCCAAAACCAGAGTGCTCAACTATGATAGGGAACAACAATATAATTTGCGCAACCATAACTCGGAAATTCAATAGGAAAGCAACCATAAACCATTTACAACATGCCAACTAACTTGTGTTGGTGTATTAATATGTTCAATATAGATCTTACACTCATTTAAATGTCAAATCTGGGATTCGTAATCAAAAGAGTTGTTACACTGTATGTGCCGAAAACAGGTAACCTACCTAAGTCTGTTGCATATAGAAAATGAAAGAAAATTATGTTTCTAAGATTTCTAAATACTTCAAACACCTTTGAATTTAAAAGAGAAAACTGATAATGAAATTCTTTCAAACACACAACCAATCAAAAAGATTCTATCCTAGAGAAACAAGTCTATTCATATCAGGCTCATGAATTAAAATGATGAATTTAAGAAGCTTGTTTCCTGTAGCAATCAAAATAGTAAATGGCAATAAACTCCAATCACTCTTGAAATCAAAAATCAATTCCAGCTTCATATGATTCAAACAAACCAATACAAGGAACATTCAACATAACTGAGAGACTTCATTATAGAGCATGAAGGTGACATATAAAGTCTTATGGTTCCTGTACTAAGTCTACTGCAATCATAAAACTCAAAATATCAATCCTACACTTCAAATAATTAACTGGAAATCTTCAACATTTGAGAATGAAATATCTGTTTGATCTAACACCTAATGATTCATATCAATCCAGAAACAAATAATTCAATGCTGAACTCTTGAAACAAATTAAATCACCCGACTGTAAAACACTCACATAATCACACAAAACATATACAAGGAGGTTTACCTTGGTTGGGACGGTGGGCCCTTGACGAACCAACAAGGAACCTCTTAAGAAAGTAATAGACTAAATCTTTTCACTCATACTCAAGAATTTTCCAAATAGATCTTTTGTATTAATTCAAATGGTAAATTGGATCAACAGTTCTTCACTTCATACATAAAAATGATCTGGTTCTGATAGAATACTTCTTATTGTTTATTACCTATACAACATTTCTTATATAGAAGGTAAGTCGATACTTATCACCATCCAACAGTTTAAAAGATATTACAATTGATATCGAATCTCTAAGAATCGACCCCATCCTCATGACACGAAGTGCATGAGTGATGGAGTCCCTCGTAATCTGCAAAGCTAATTTGGAAGCTTCTGTTCAACTGCCTTCTGAAAATCTTCAGCATGATATTGGTCCAACTGGTGTGTTCTGGAAACAGAGGTTTTGGTACCGGAATACATGCAGTTGCGAATCTAGATACCGGAATGGGCACGACGTAGACAGTACCGGAATAACGTATGACTCGGTACTGGAATGGATTTGGTACCGGATTGCTCGATGACCGGTGGTACCGGAATGGCGTGAGTACTATATTAGATGCTCATGAGTCAAACCGTTAGGATCATACAAATAAAACACTTTAATCGATTTATTTCAAGAAAGTTAAACAAGACATGCTTTAAATCATCAATTACCTCTTGTGATCATGAACAAGATCATTACGTATATGTTTGAGAGGAAATAGTCAAGTATAGGCTTAGGACATAGGAAAAAAGGGCTAGATATAAGATAAGATAGGGAATTAGATATGTCAAAATAGAGACTCAACATTTCCCCCATGCTGAAGGTGTTGCATGTCCTCATGCAACTTTATCAAAAACTGATATCCAAAAATTTCTGCAAAATTGAACCCTTCTCTGTCATTTCTTTGGTTGTAGGATGTTAAAACTATAAACTTCACTCCTCAATTCCTTATTGATAACCCTAGTGTACTAGATAAATCGTAAGACCTTGTTGAGTTTGGTAGAGACTTCTTTATCCTGTTCTTTCAATTGTGCATTCTCTGCCTTGATATGCCTATCTAATACCTTGTATTCTTCAACTTCTTGCGTCAACCTCTCAATCTTTGCTATCAATTTTTGTTTGTCTAGGGACTTCTCTGGGCTAGGTGTGATTGCTTCTTTAGTTACCTCCTTTCAAGCTTCTTTTTCTTTTCTCAAACCCCTTAAATTTTCTGTTACCAACCCTTCTGTCTCACTTACTGTTATCAGCCCTTCTGTTTCACTGGCTGTAGTTCTACAGTCACTTCCTTTTTCTAGAGAACTCGGAATATCCATTAGTTCTCCTTGATGAGAAGGTATATTTGGAACTGATACCTGCTTGGCCATACTTCTAGTGGTTCTTCGTATGGGCAGTGAGTCTCCCTTAGATTTGCTGATAGGGGTAAGAGTCTCCCCAAACAACTTCCTTTTTTTAATTTTAACAATGGTTGTAGGCCTGGACATCTACTTCTCCTCAGTCGTCTTAGTTTTTATCTTGAGGCCTTGAGTTGTAAATTCTGGAGTCTGCCTCTAATGAACAACCCTTATTTCTACCCTGGAGGATTGAGGCGTAGGTTCTGCAATCTCCTCAAACAACTTCCTTTTTTTAATTTTAACAATGGTTGTAGGCCTGGACATCTGCTTCTCCTCAATCGTCTTAGTTTTTATCTTGAGGCCTTGAGTTGTAAATTCTGGAGTCTGCCTCTGATGACCAACCCTTATTTCTACCCTGGAAGATTGAGGCGTAGGTTCTGCAATTTGTGCCTTCTCCCCTCTGAGATTCTTCTTGTTTCTGCTTGTCACCTTATCAACTTCTTTCAATTCACCAACCAGTTTTTGGGAAGACCCAGTAACTGTCTCAGAAACATTTTCCAATTCCTGAGAGGATTTCAGAGGGGGTTTGATATTTGCTTCATGTAAAATCTCTTGTTGATATATCACTCCCTTCTTTCGTTTCTTACTTTGTGATAGTTGGTCTTTAGGACACAAGACTAAGCTAGATGCTTTAGATTGTCCAAACCTTTTCTTGTTCTGCATATTGAGGTCAGGGGTCTTCTCTACTTGGCTGGATGGTTCTCAGGACACCTCCATGATTTCTTCAGGAATGGTGTCTGATCGTCCCTTTAGCTCAGAGTCTTCCTCTTGAATTTTACCTTTCTGAAGCGAGGTAGTGCTTATTTTCTGGATTTGGGTGTCTTTCCTCTTCCTCGATGCAGTAGGTTCCCTGTCAACAGAATTTTTTGTCACCAATTTCTCAATGGGTTGGGGTGAGCTAGGCATAACAATGTCTACTTTACCTCCTGATGTCTTCCTTATGTCTCTAATTTTGCTTGAACCCTCACTGTGTGTCCCTGTTTTCTGTGTTTCAACAGACTTAGATATTCTTTCCTGAGTGAAATTCTATTGGAGTAGTTGCTTCCAACTACCACCTTGTTTCCTCAAAGCATGGACAACTAACATTTTTATTAGACCATGATGATGAAGGCTAGTCTTTGGTTTCTTGGAAATTGACCCCACTCCTCTAACCATATTCTTTAAACTCATCCACAGAAATTGTGGAAAATCAATTTGTGGTCCTCCCTCGAAATGTGATAAAAGATTCAAATGATAAATGAAGGTTACTGCATACCTTCCTTCACAGGTGAGGAATTTCTGTAAACTTATGAGCATAGTCCAATATTCCTCTTTGACATAGCTCTGAGGGATGCCCTTGGTCCAATCGAGGTCTTGATATTCTGGTTTTAGGAACTTCTGACAGAGTTTACTGTCGACGATCACCCTCTTGAAGTATTTTTCTCCAGCCATTGGGAGACTTGTAGCTTTTGCTATAGTGGCTTCTGTAACTGTTAGTTTCATGTCCCCAAAATACACACTCTCTCCATCATATGTCTGTGCGAAGGCAAGATAAATTATCTCGTGATAGTCTTTAAACTTTTTCAGAAATGGCACCCACCCTGCCTGTTCATATTTTTCTTTGCAAGCCTGGTATTTTGCTATTTCCCTGTATAATTGAAATATGGGCTCATGCCTATCGACCCCCATGCTAGTTTAAACAATTCTATTGGGTGGATAAGGCACAGACAGAGGGTCGAGGGTTGAGTACCGGATAAACATCGACTGTGATAGAGTACCAGACGGGGAAAAATGTGCAAAGAATACGAAGGCACGAGATGTCTGTAGATGGCATGACAACAACGGTAAATAATGCTCATCTGGATGGCGGAGCCATCCATAGGAGAATTTATAAATGGAAGTGTAGACTATAATAGTCACATTGATAATCATGATGATATGGTGAGGCAGGTTGGATCCACTAATAGCTTACAAACTCATGGGATAATTGGCATCATACAATGTTCACGGAAGGGTGAGGTTATTTGATCGGAACTCGTGAACTTGAAATCGGCTGGGATCATTATTCGATATGGTTAGAGAGGTGGTTCAAGTCATTTTGGTAAGGGACATCGTATAGAAATGTGGCTGAGGATCTTATAAAAGTTCGTGAAAAGGGGGCATGTCACGATCCAAGAGCAACCAGATGTTTTAAATGCATATTTAGTTTAATTCCTTTTTAATAAAACGAAAAAAATGTTTAATCCGCATGTCCTAGCGTTAATATTTGAACAACAACTTGAAACTATGATGAAAGTTACCAGTCACATCAGTACGTGATCATCTGAGTACCAGATTACCTGAGTACCAGAATAACTGTGTGTAGATTTTGTAATTAGTACCGGAATAGCGTAGGGTCCCTTCTTTAGTACCAGATGGAATTGGTACCGGATAAGCAAAGAGATGGACATTATTTCCTGGTGCTTGAGAGATCTCTGCCATAGATTCTGGTGGCAGTGATTTGTAGAAACAACTGGTGTTTTGTGATCATATTTGATTGCAAAACCACGTGGATGGAACAAATACCAGAACTTTTAGGAATTCTAAGTTTGCAAGAAGAACTCTGTGGCAGGAGGGTATTCTGCGAATTAGATGATCAGATGTTAAGATTCAGATAACCTTCTCCCTTCGGACCCAGGTTAATCACAACCCCTGCTGGTATTTCCTCCTTATTACAAAAAAATAACCCTAACTACTACTTTTTTTGTGGATTTTTATCGAGCCCAGATTAGTTAATGCTCGTCGCTATTTTCACTTTTAAAGAGTCTGGAAAACTTAAAGGAAACTCTTCATACTATCCCGTGGATTTTTCTCGAGCCTGGGCCAGTTCCTGCTCACTGGTGTTTTCAATTTTAAAGAGTCTGAAAAACTTAAAGAAGACTCTATCTAGTAGTTGTCCTCCTGATTTGTCTATCTGATAGGAACACACCAAATCTCTCTCTTTTTTTTTTTAATATGTATATATATATATATTTGGTTTTTGTTAGTTATATCACGAAAATAAAAAGAGAAAATCCATCTAATGACACACCTATGTACAAAGATAAATTAATTTATACAATTGAAATTACTGTGATAAGTCAGCAGGAGGAGGGACCCTCTTGCTTACCAGTTCCATTTCAGAACTCCGAAGAACATTTTTGACAAAATCCTCTTTCGATAGAGGCTTATGGTAAACCTTCAGTCGATGCCCGTTTATGACAAAGGAAGTCTGATTTTCATCAATGGTCTTGATCCTTACTGAACCATTGTCATAAACTATGTCGATCTCATAGGGCCCCATCCATCTAGTAGACAATTTACCTTTAAAATTTTTGAATTTGCTCTCATATAGGAGGGCCTAATCTCTTGACTGGAAGGACTTCTTTTTGATGTACTTGTTGTGCCATTTGGTCCTTTGCTCTTGTATCAGGGTGGTTCTTTGTAGAGCATCCTGTATTATCTCATAAAGTTCATTTAATTGTAATAGCCTCTGTTTTTGAGCTTCGTTCAGGTCCATCCCCAATTGTATGGCAGCTCTGAAGGTTTTTACCTGAAACTCTATGGGCAGTAGTACCTGCTTTCCATACACCAACTCATAGGGTATATGGCCTGTTGTATTCCTCCAAGCTGTCCTATAGGCCCACAAGGCCTCAGGAAACCTATTAGCCTAGTATTTGTGATGCAATTGAATAGTCTTAGTGAGGATTGCCTCTATCACTTTGTTGGTCGACTCCACTTGGCCATTGGCTTGGGGGTGATAGGGCAAAGAATTTCTATGTCTAATCTTGTATTGTTCAGTAAGAGACTTGACCAAATTTGAGGTGAGTTGTGTCCCTTGGTCAGTGACTATTTCTCGAAGTACCCCGAAACGAGTGAAAATTTCCTCAAAGAGAAAGTCTACAATAGATTGTTCATTGGCTGAATACAGAGCCTTGGCTTCAACCCATTTTGTTACATAGTCTATGCAAACTAGGATGTACTTTTTCCCGTGGGACATGAGATTGATAGGTCCTACAAAATCTAAGGCCCATTTTTCAAAGGGTTCGATCACTACTTGGGCTTGGAGTGGCATTTCATCGACTGCTGTAGGTTTTCCCATTCTTTGGCAATCATCACAATTGGCCACGTATTTCTTTGCATCTTTGAAGGTGGTTGGACAATAATAGCCAGACTGTAGAATCTTGTATGCTGTCCTTTTGTCGGCAAAATGGCCACCACAAGGGCCATCATGACAAGCTCTGAAGATATCCTGCATCTCGTCCTCCTGAACACATCTTCTGATTACCAAATCAAATCCAATTTTGTATAAGCAATCCTCATGCCACATATAATTGGCACTTAGCTGAATAATTCTTTGTTTTTCTCTGGATGTCATATTTTGAGGCAGCTTTCTAGTTACAAGATAATTGGCTACATCTGCATACCAAGGAGTGTAAGTAGAAATGGCAAATAAATTCTCATCCGGAAAATCATCATCTACTAGAGTACTGTAACCTATATGAATAAGTCTAGACAAGAAATCAACAACCAAATTAACTCTTCCAGGCCTATCAATGATAGTGAGATTGAATTCTTGTAATAATAACAACCATCTAGTCACTCTAGCATTTGTAAGACGTTTGTTCATTAAAAATCTGATAGCTAAGTGGTCAGTGTGCACAAAAACTTCGTATCCTGTTATATAGTGTCTAAACTTGTTGATGGAATGTACTACTGATAAAAATTCTTTTTCTGTGACAGTGTAGTTTGCTTCAGCAGGTGAGAGATTCTTGTTGACAAAGTATATAGCATAAGGAATCTTCCCTTCCCTTTGTTCTAAGACAACGCCCAAAGTGGTATCTGAGGCATCTGTGCAAAGATGGAAAGGAAGAGACCAATTTGGTCCTCTCAAAATAGGAGCACTGAACATCTTTGTCTTTAAGATTTCAAAGGAGATTTGGCATTGTTCATTCCAACATAATTCAACATATTTTGTCAATAGTTTGAAAATGGGGGAAGATAAATTCGTAAAGTTTTGAATAAACTTCCTATAGTAACCATCATTCCCTAAGAAACTTCTGACTTCCTTTTGTGAGCTGGGATCTTGATTTGGGAGATAATTTCAATCTTGGTAGGGTCTACTCTTATTCATGTACCAGAGATGTGGTGACCTAGAACAATTCCTTTAGTGAGCAACATTCTAGATTTTTCATGATTGAGTGACAGGTTGGTCTCTCTACACCTAACCAATACCTTCTCCAAATTATCCAATGCCTGTTGGAAATCATCCCCATACACCGTGAAGTCATCCATGTAGACTTCCACACAATCATTGGTCAAATCAGAAAAAATAGCCAAGACAGCTCTTTGAAAGGTAGCAGGGGCATTACATAGACCAAAAGGAAGAACCGTGTAGGCATAGGTTCCCCAGGGATAGGTAAATGTGGTCTTATCCTGATCTTCTGGTGAAATTTGGATTTTGTTGTAACCACTAAACCCATCAAAGAAAGAAAAATACTTCTTCCCAGACAAAGTGTTTAAGACCTGATCTATGAAAGGAAAAGAAAAGTAGTCTACATAGGTATCCTTGTTTAATTCTTGAAAGTCCACACAAATCCTTCATTTCCCATTTTTCTTAGGTACAATAACTAATGGGGAGACCCACTTGCTATCTGATATAGGGTAAATGAAATTGGTGTGTAGGAGTTTCTGAAGTTCTTCTTTCACTATATCCTTCAAGGCTGGATTCATTCTTCTTTGGGGTTGTCTGACAGGTCTGATTTGATTGTTAGTGTAAATGTGATGCATACAGGTTTCTGGGTGGATCCCTTTCATGTCAGAGTAATCCCATGAAAAAGAATCAGATTGCCCTTGAATCATTTGTATCAATTTCTGTTGCTGATCTGTTTCTAGGCTAGCATTAATATATAAGGACTTTCCAGGACTGATTTCAACAGCTTGAACAACTAATTCTTTCCCTTCCTCTATTTGTGAAACAGTGGCTATTTTAGAAGTGGACGGGTGCCAAGTTTCTTGAAATTCAGGGCTAAAGATGTGTGTATAGTTAGGGAAAGATTGAGGATATTCAATGGATGTTGAATCAGCTAAGAATAGATTTAAGATTTGTTCTTCAATTTTCTCTTGTACTCCTTTTATTTGTTCAAGTGTCAACAAGGGCTGAGTACAATCCTCCTCCCCATAGGGATTCTCCAGCCAGAGAGGAACTTCAGTGGCTGGTTGAGCGGGGGGAAAAAGGATAAGTTTTTGACTTTGAGTGCCATTCGAAATTGTCATCTCTCCAGATCGACAACTAATGAATGCATCAGCGGTGGCCAACCAAGGTCGGCCAAGTACTACTGGATGTCCTGGTTTGGAGGATTTGGGATGAATTATTAAGAAATCCACAGGGTATTCCCAAGAGGCCAAGGTAACTGTTATATCATCTAAACTTCCTGCTGGGGTGATGACAGATTTGTCTGTAAGTTCCAACAAAGTTTGTGTTGGTCTTAGATGATCTAGTTGCAGTGTTTTCATAGTGTTTACTGACATCACATTTATTTCTTCCCCTAGATCAATCAGTGTGTTAGGTAAGGCGATACCATTAATTTCTATGGTTACCACTAGGTTCCCTGGATCACTATACTTAGATGGCATTTCTGTTATAAACTCTGACAACTGCCCCACCACCTGTATGACAGGAGGCTCCTTCCTCTTTCTCCCTAGATTTTTAATGCAAAGGTCCCTTACAATTTTAGCATAGATAGGTATTTCCTTGATGGCCTGTAGTAGAGGGATCTTCACACATATATTTCTAAGTTCAGTCTCTAGATTATGTCCTAGAGGTTCCTCAAATTTCTTTACAAGTAACCTTTCTAGATAAGGAGGATTCATCTTCTGGGGTATTTCTGCTGCAAGGGAGTTGGGAGGAGGAGTTTCTTATTGTACATGGGTGTTTCTTCCTTCATTTATTGGGTCTCTTTGAACTATTTGGAAATCTATTTGTTCTTCTTATTGATTTGTAAAGTTATCTACTGGTTCTTCTTGGATAACCATAGTAGGATTTGTTTTGTTTACAACCCTCCCTGATATTAATTCAATTCCATTAAATGGAGCTGGCATTATTACATAAGTGGGGAAGGTTTGTGCTTCAAGGTTTTGCACAGGTTGTGTCGGCCTATTATTTGGGTTAGGAATAGGTTGTGCAGGAATAGGGGTAGGTCTCGAAGGATTTTGAATAGGTGAAACTTGTAATTGTTGTTGCATATTTGGATTCATAGGTAGTGAAAATTCTTGCTGCAACTGTGGAGGTGGAAGAAGAGCAGAAGGATTAAATCCTGGGAGCAGCTGGGAAACATTTGAAGGGTATTGTGGATAAGTGGGAAAATTTGCTATCTGGAAGGGAACATTACCATATACAGGTCCTCTCCACCCTTGTTGCAAAGGTTGGGTTTGTGGCTGTTGTGGCGACCATTGAGGATAAGACATGGGAGGTACCCATTGCTGTTGTGGGTATTGTGTAGTTGGATCTACAAACATATTGGGGTTTTGTTGTCTCCATGGTCTTTTAGGAGGGTAGGATGTTTCAGGTTCTCTTCCTCCCTTAAATATGGCCTTAAGCCTCGGTAAAAAAGGGCACTCGTTAGTAGGATGATCCTCTGTGAAAAAACCATAGATTTCAACAAGATTAAGGGGGAATTCTTTTTCAGGGTGCTTTTTCCTACACTGATGACAGAAAATTGCTAACACAACATTTTTGTCCTCTTGCTTTTTTTTTTAATTTTCAAAGTATCAAGTTGGGAACTGATGGTGTTTAGGATATCTGTTTTGAAGTTTTCTAATAGATTCCCCAGTTCAATCCTAGTGACACCTCCAGATGCGGGTTTAACAATTCTGTGTATAGGATCTCTTACACTTTTCCCAGTTTTAGCTTGACCGCGGGAGTATCTTTTACAATACTCTACTATGTTTGCAAATGGATTTTGATACACATCCCTAGAACTCATGAGGTTTAGAACCTCAATGCAATCATCCCTCACACCTTTTAGAAATATAGTCCTAACTGTAGCTCTGTCTAAGGCAAACTGCTTAGTCTTATGGTAGTTGTATAAGAACCTCTCTAAGTAATCTTCCAAGCTCTCTTCTTCAGATTGCTGCATTTTGAATATATCATTCTTAGCATCCCTAGGTCTACAGTAATCCTGGTATTTCTAGAGGAAGGTCTCCTTCATACCATCCCAAGACAAAATGGTGTGTTCTCCTAGGCTCATGAACCACCTAAGTGCTGAATCTTTTAGTGTAGCTGGAAACAATTTTAATTTTTGAGCATTATTCATGTAATTATAACTCCTACATAGTATGTCAAATCCAAACAAAAATGAGTCAGGGTCTTCTATTGACATACCATGGAAATGAGGTAGTGAAGACAATGAAATGTTCTTCATAGTGACGTTTTGAGCAATATCCAGTATGGGGAATCCAAATGTCTCTGTATCATTAGCTGCATTTCCCTCTTCTTCTGCCATATCTCCAAACAACCTGTAGGGAGGTGGTGATGCTTCTCCACTGAGTGATGGTTTGAACACTGGATTATGTGGTATTTCTAGTTGTTGCAATGTTTTGTGTGGCTGTCCAACAACAGATTCAACTTCCTCTATTACTACCTCAACTTCTTCTTTTGATGGAGTCGCCAGTGCTTCCTCTTTTTCTTGTTGTCTTATGTTTTCAATCTGAATTGTGGCTTCAGATTTAGTGCCCTTGGATGTTATTGCAATTGTTTCCTTTGATATTTCTCCTCTGAGAATGTTTCCTACACGAATTTTAGATGAATTAGTGTGGGGGGGGATTTTTGTTGTTGTTTGTTTTTCTGGCTTTTTTGAAATTTTTGGAACAATGAATCTACCTTTATTATCCCTATGCCTACTCATAAAAGAAATTCTAATAAAGTAAAAATACAAATGTAGATTCCTAATTATCAAAGGGAAGGAGGACAACATGACTTTGGAGGAACCCCACCAAAGTGTATGCGCATGTTCTTACCTCTCGTCTTACCGTTTCCTCTCTGCCCTCATATTTTCCTTGAATCTAATCCAAACTTCATCAAACCAATCAAAATTCAAAATGATACCTATTACCGTTTACAACTCCTCGACAATGATGCCAAAATGTTGGTGTATTAATATGTTCAATATAGATCTTACACTCATTTAAATGTCAAATCCGGGATTCGTAATCAAAAGAGTTGTTACACTATATGTGCCGAAAACAGGTAACCTACCTAAATCTGTTGCATATAGAAAATGAAATAAAATTATGTTTCTAAGATTTCTAAATACTTCAAACACCTTTGAATTTAAAAGAGAAAAATGATAATGAAATTCTTTCAAACACACAACCAATCAAAAAGATTCTATCCTAGAGTAACAAGTCTGTTCATTTCAGGCTCATGAATTAAAATGATGAATTTAAGAAGCTTGTTTCCTGTAACAATCAAAACAGTAAATGGCAATCAACTCCAATCACTCTTGAAATCAAAAATCAATTCCAGCTTCATATGATTCAAACAAACCAATACAAGGAACATTCAACATAACTGAGAGACTTCATTATAGAGCATGAAGGTGACATATAAAGTCTTCTGGTTCCTGTACTAAGTCTAATGCAATCATAAAACTCAAAATATCAATCCCACACTTCAAATAATTAACTGGCAATCTTCAACATTTGAGAATGAAATATCTGTTTGATCTAACACCTAATGATTCATATCAATCCAGAAACAAATAATTCAATGCTGAACTCTTGAAACAAATTAAATCACCCTACTATAAAACACTCACATAGTCACACAAAATGTATACAAGGAGGTTTACCTTGGTTGGGGCGGTGGGCCCGTGCCGAACCAACAAGGAACCTCTTAAGAAAGTAACAGACTAAAGATTTTCACTCATACTCAAGAATTTTCCAAATAGATCTTTTGTATTAATTCAAATGGTAAATTGGATCAACAGTTCTTCACTTCATACATAAAAATGATCTGGTTCTGATAGCATACTTCTTATTCTTTATTACCTATACAACATTCCTTATATGGAAGGTAAGTCGATACTTATCACTATCTAACAGTTTAAAAGATATTACAATTGATATCGAATCTCTAAGAATCGACTCCATCCTCATGACACAAAGTGCATGAGTGATGGAGTCCCTCGTAATCTGCAAAAATGATTTGGAAGCTTCTGTTCAACTACCTTCTCAATATCTTCAGCATGATATTGGTCCAACTGGTACGTTCTGGAAACAGAGGTTTTGGTACCAGAATACACGCAGTTGCGAATATGGATACCAGAATGGGCGCGGCACAGACAGTACCAGAATAGCGTATGACTCGGTACTGGAATGGATTTGGTACCAGATTTCCCGATGATCGGTGGTACTGGAATGGTGCCAGTACTGGATTAGCTTCTCATGAGTCAAACCGTTAGGATCATACAAATAAAACACTTTAATCGATTTATTTCAAGAAAGTTAAACAAGACATGCTTTAAATCATCAATTACCTCTTGTGATCATGAAAAACATCATTAGGTATATGTTTGAGAGGAAATGGTCAAGTATAAGCTTAGGACATAGACAAAAAGGGCTAGATATAAGATAATATAGGGCATTAGATATGTCAAAATAGAGACTCAACAACTCGCACATACAAAGCATATATATTCGCTACTATAACTTTAGAAAGAAAGCACCCAACAAGAAAAATCTAAGAGCCAACCATCTACTCTACCTTGGAGCAGAGTGCATAATGAATGGAAGACAAGAAACTCATACCTACTGTGGAAATCGCAAAGGAAAAACCAACAACTCTGCTATTTTCTCCAAAATCTAAGCAACTTGGAGTAACCACAACCTAAGCCAAACACAATGTGAAACAAGGAGGATGGTGGCCTCAAGGGTATGGTTGGAACGATGTGCAGTAATTTCACATCATTTCCAACATAAATGACCAACAACCCAAGTACGAGCGCACCATACACTGGCCCCAAAACAATAGCATAACAAACCATATAATAGGCCACAATTTTCCAAATTAAACAATGATTTACCACCTTGTTGTATGCAAGCTTAGCACCATACTTCATATCCATTGCTAGAACAAGGGGATCACCACATCACCCACATTAAAACGTATCATAAGTAACATATAACATGATCATAATACCATATGTCTAACAAATCCCAAATTGCAAGGATTGAATTTCCCTCAAAATAATAACATAACTATTGTGCACCATCATAACCATGAACAATGTGTGTGTGAGTTGAAGCTTGAACCTTTATCATATGCAAACAAACCATAACATAACATTGCCCATAGTCATGATAAAAGGCCAAACACAAGTGCAACAATAGTAACCATGAGGGCCATTACACAACCTTTAATTTACTCAACTCAATTTGCACATAACTAACCAATTACCAATTTGCCTTGGAGAACATTTAGAAACATAGAGATATTCTACAAGGTAATGTTGAGTGTTCAGATAAAATGAGCCATTCTTCATCATAATTCACATGACGAGGTCCCACCTATTTAGTTATTATATATATATATACTTTTCACTGGTATGTGAGAACACGACATTCTGAGTTCTAATATATTGAGAACAAATTTTCCTATCACAGAGTCGCCAGTTTGTTGATGCCCAAAATCGCAACTTCAAACCTATGCATGCTAATGGGTTACTGGTATGTGAGAACACGACATTCTAAGTTCTAATCTATTGAGAACAAATTTTCCTATCACGGAGTCGCCAGTTTGTTGACGCCCAAAATCGCAACTTCAAACCCCTGCATGCAAA
>JZKD02S1059068.1:0-13263 GCA_000966675.3 Picea glauca | reverse complement strand
GATTCCTCAATCAACAATTTGAAAGGATCTCATGTCCCATCATATTTATTTTCTCCTTCCATGAGAGGTCGGTTGGGCATGTGAGAGCTTTTGTCCTCAAGAAAAACAAGCTCGAGACCCAACTCTTTATACTCCGACCTCGTTGGGGACATGCATTAAGACAACAAGGAGTAGCCCGCTCTGATACCACTGATCCGGATTTTATGAGAAAAATGAAATGACTATAGATTATTAATAGGTGCTTAACAAAAAATAACAGAGATACATTAAAACTGGTTTTCTATTCAATAAGGAAATAAGCTGAAACTGTAAAATGCAGCAGAAACAAGCTTGCTGGAATGGTGGCGGCTTATCTCTGAGAAGAGATGCGACGACTATGCTCATTCACAAGAAGATGATTACAATGAGGCTTTGAAGTAATTTTTACAATAAACAGGAATGCCAAAAATCATAGACATCCAAAAACCTAACCCTAGGAGATGAAGCCCCAAAATTCATGTGGGCCCCGTCTGGGTAAGTTAGTACATCAACTTACCAGGGTCGTAACGTTTGCATATAATCTTTGTTTAGGCATATGATAGCCCATTGGAAAGGTATCGTCAAGGAGTTTCACTTTGGGGACTCAATCATTCCTTTGGCGATCATTGAGAAGCTCGATCCTGAAAAACCTTCATTTAGGCCCTCAAAATGTCCCCGAAAGTTAAAACTGCTAAAAATAGTAAATTGAAAAAATTGAGAGAAAACTGTTTTGAGCCAGTTGGAAAACATGGGTTTCCAGATATCCACCTGGATCAATCCTCCCTCCTTAGGAAGCAATGGTCTCCATTGTGTTGAGTTCCCCCATTAGATGAGGAAATTTCTGCTGAATTTGGCCACGGGTGAGCCACTTGCCTTGGTGTAGGAGCTGCCCTGCTTTGATGACTCGATAAAGATGGATCCTTTGCTATCGAGTGACCTTGATCTGTGTGTCCAAAATATGATGGTTGGATGTTTGTTGTATGCATTCGAGGTTGAGCTCTGTTGGTTCAATTTTTCTTCTACGTCTGAGGTGTCCAATAATGGTGGAAAATAGGGGTGAAGGAGATCCACGTTGAACATTGGATGTAGGCCAAGGAAAGGAGGAATGTTGAGCTCCAAAGCATTATCCCCCACAACCTTGGTGATGTTGTACGACCCCTAACGGAGTGGGTGAAGCTTTCGATGGGGTCCTATAAGGCGTTCTTTCTGCAAGTGCAACCAAACTTTGACGCCCACCTGAAACTTATTTGGCACCTGATGTTGATCATGGCGCTGCTTGTACTTGTCATTGGACTTCTGTAGGATATCCTGAACCTGTTGGTGGATGTGTTGGATCCGCTCATTAAACCGAGTGGCTTTTTCATCTTCAGTTGGAGCAAGAGATGAGTAGGTCGAGGTGACCAAAAGGGGAAGTGCAACATCTATGGGACCTAATGGTTGGAATCCCAACCCCACCTGAAAGGGGTTGTGGTCGGTTGAGCTATGCAGAGCTCGGTTGTAGCTATGTTGGACATAGAGAAGACTCTCATCCCATGTATGAGGGTTCTTTGAATTATACATGCGAAGGATATGCATAATCATTCAACTTACAACCTCGGTTTGGCTATCTCTCTGGGGGTGGAAGGTCATGGATTTGGTGAGCTTGGTGTCCAGCAGTGACCAGAGGCTCAACCAAAATGTGCTGAGAAATCGATTGTCCCGATATAAGACAATGGTTTTTAGGATTCCAAAATGTACCCAGACTCGTTCAAATAAGAGCTTGGAAGTGGCCTCTGCTGTGATGTTCTTCTTGCAGGCAACCAGAATCGTCATCTTATAAAAACGATCAACAACCACAAAAACACAGTCATTTCCCCGCTTGGTGGACATGAGGCTTGACATGTAGTCCATTGAGATGGATTCCCATGGCCTTTCAAGAGTGGGAAGAGGGGTGTACAAGCCATGTTTCTTAGTGGTCGGTTTGGAAATAATGGAGGCAGTGCAAGACATGATATATTTTTTGACCTCCTTTCGAAGTTTCGGCCAGTAGAAATGTTTCTGTAGCATCGCCACTGTCTTTTCGATGTTAAAGTGTCCTGCCACCCGATTGTAGTGGGCTTCCCAGGTCATCTTCGCTTGCTCAGTTGATGGAACACGAATATGGCCCAGACGACACAACAACCCATCCCGAAAATGGAAATTATCGACAATTGTGTTTTCACCCAACATTTGGTAGGTGGTGGCGAAGTCCAGGTTTGTCTCATTGAGTTGGGGCCATCCATAGGTCTCATGGCCATAGAATTCTAGCACAGTGGTGAGTGTCGCGACTGGAGGTCTGCTGAGGCAATCAACGACATTATTGGTGCTTCCTCTTTTATACTTGATGTTGAGGTGGAATTGTTGTAAGTATGTGGACCACTTTTGATGGCGATTATTCTGCAATTTTCCTTGTGTCTGCATGAACTGCAGTGGCTTATGATCAGTGTGGATGATTGTCTCCTTCCCAAGAATGTAATGTCTCCACTGGCAGCAGGCTTTCACAATGGAGTACATTTATTTGTCGTAAGTAGGGTAATTACAGACAACATATGATAGTGTCTCACTATGATAGGCCACAGTGTGGCCGTATTGAGTGAGAACAATGCCCACTGCATAGTCTGAAGCATTTGTCTCGATCTCAAAAGGTTGTTGCAGGTCTGGTAGTGAAATTACTGGGGTTGAGCACAAGCACTACTTCAAATAATCGAACGCTTGTTTTTGGGACCGGCCCCATGAAAATTTCTCCTTACCACCCCCCCTGGTTATTTGGCTAAGGGCCCATGCAATATGGGTGAATCCCAACACGAACCTGAGGTAGAAATTGGCAAGGTCCAAGAAGCTCCAAAGCTTAGTGAGTGTGGTTAGGGTTGGCCAGTCATGGATGACTTGGATATTTGTTGGATCCACATGTACACCATGATGATCAATTATGTAACCTAGGTAATGGACCCTGTCCATGACAATGACATTTTTCCAAGTTGGCATATAGCTTGTGCTGCCGTAGGGTGTGCAAAACCTGTTGAATATGTTGCAAGTGTTCGGCCCAAGTCTTGTTGTAAATGAGAATGTCATCCATATAAACCACTACAAAATTATTAGTGAATGGCCACAGGATATCGTCCATCATCCTCATGAAATTGGTTGGAGCATTTCTCAAACCAAAGGGCATGACCAACCATTCAAAAAGGCCTTCCTTTGACTTGAAGGCGATTTTCCATACATCTGTCTATTCTATCGAGACCTGGTGGTAGCCATACTTGATATAAATCTTACTGAAGTATTTGGCCCATGTGAGTTGATCCAGGAGGTTGTTGATTCGGGGAATCAGGTACCGGTTTCTGATTGTGATTTTATTCAGAGCCCGGTAGTCAATACAGAGTCGCCATGTTCCATATTTCTTCTGTACCAGCACGATTAGGCTATCAGAAGGTGATGAGATGGGATGGATGTGCCCCTTGTGGAGAAGCTATTAGATCTGTTGTTCGATCTCCTCATTCTCTAACAGAGAGCAGTGATAGACTGGCACATTGGGAAACGGTGCGTCGAGGGTTAGATCGATGTTGTGCTTGACCTAGAAGTGAAGAGGTACCCCAGTAGGTGAGAAGAAGATATTTGAGTATTCTTCCATGACCTTATCTACTTACTTTTGTTGTGTGTAGAGGTCGGCCCCAGAGACCCTGGATGTGGCTGTGATCTTTCACTTATTCTGAGAGTGAATCACGAAGAAGACAAACTTCCCCGTCGGAGAGATGACCTTCCTGCATTGCTTAGTAGAGATCAAGGAAATAACACTAGGTGGGACTGCCTCGGGTATCTTATTCAAAGTAATAATAACACTACGAGGCCTATACTCATATATATCATGACATTTCCATAAATAAGGTTGGCCCAAAAGCACATCACAAACTTCGATCGGAGGAACATCACACAATACCTCGTATTTGAAGGGCTTGATGTCGTATGACAGTCGACACTGTTGGTTGACGTGGAGATCGCTTCCTTGGCGGAGCCATCCAATGGTGTAGGGTTATGGGTGCGGTGTTGTCGGCGGGTTAAACCGCTTGACGACCTCTTCTAAGATGAGGTTCTTCTGGCTACCTCTATCAATGATGAAGTGCAATGGGGTGCATTTTACCCACATCTGTGAATGGAAGAGGCATTCTCCTTCTTCTGGCTCGTCTGGTTCACCAGGTTGGAGCTTGGTGGTAGAAACGGTGGCACTGGATTCCACGTCAATGATTTTTCTTCCACTTTATGGTTCTGTATCAGAGCATGAACCCACATCTGATTCAGAGGCTTTCACTTTGGCCACCAGTGGCTACTTTGATCAGCAGTCAGCAGAGTTATGCCAAGGGCTCTTATGGAAGTCGCACCACTTCCTGGTATCTTTCTTTGTCTTTCTGGTGTCCTTCTTTGCTTACAGATTGGACTGGTTGTTCTGATACTATCCATATTTTCTTTGTCCTTTATTATGTGGGTTGGGGCCACCCTTTCCTTACTTTTTGTGTGAGGGGTTCCCAGGCCCAAATTGTTGTGTCTTTTGTTTGAGCTTCTGCTTGATTTTTACGGCATATCGGTAGGCCACGCCCAAGGATGAGATGTCCATAAATTCCATTTCGGTCTGGATGTATCTATATAGAGCACCGCCACTTGAGCACCATATGTCACTCTGAATCTTTGATACCCATCTTGGTGCAAAAGGTATGAAATATATTTCTGAAATCTGGCACTACTTAGTCTCTTTCTTGCCACAGTGTGGTCCATTTGGTATACAAGTCATCATAACTTCTGATAGGGTAGTTTTGTTCCTTAATAGTGTCCCTGAAGGATTCCCAAGTGGTCATGACTGTAAATAATGAGGGTTCCTTTGTTTCCTTTTTCTCACAAAAATTTTCCCACAAATCTTTGACATGGGGAACGACTTTGAGGAGCGCAAAAGTAATCTTTTCTCTATTCGAAAAGTTATGGACAAAAAAATACCCTTCTAATAGATTCAACCACTTGTCTATAGAATTTGCGTCTATTTGACCTTCAAATATTGGAATATAAAATTTTATTTGTACCTTGAAGGGGGCGGCGCCTCCGCTCGAAGAAGATACGTTGCATGTTGGTAGCCGCCGAAGGATTTGCGTGGGACTATCCATCATCTCATTCCTTTGTTGCATGAGGGCTTCCTCAATCAAAATTTTGAAAGGATATCATGTCCCGTCATATTTATTTTCTCCTGTCAGGAGAGCTCGCTTGGGCACTCGATAGATTTTGTCCTCAAGAGAAACAAGATCAAGACCCAACTCTTTGTACTCCAACCTCGTTTGGGACATGCATTAAGACGACAAGGAGCAGACCGCTCTGATACCACTGATTCAGATTTTATGAGTAGAACGAAATGACTATAGATTATTAACAGGTGCTTAACACAAAATAACAGAGATACAGTAAAACTGGTTTTCTATTCAATAAGGAAATAAGTTGAAACTGAAAATGCAGCGGAAACAAGCTTGCTTGAATGGTGGCGACTTATCTTTAAGAAGAGATGTGACTGTTGCGCTCATTCACAAGAAGATGAATACAATGAGGCTCTGAATGCATTTTTACAATAAACAGGAATGCCAAAAACCATGTACATCCAAAAACCTAACCCTAGGAGATGAAGCGCCAAAAGTCATGTGGGCCTTGTCCGGGTAAGTTTGTGCATCAACTTCCTGAGGTCGTAACTTTTGCATACGATCTCTGTTTTAGGCATATGATATCCCGTTGGAAAGGTATCATTGAGGAGATTCATTTTGGGGGATGAATCATGCCTTTGGATATCCTTAAGAAGCTCGATCCCAAAAAACCTTCATTTAGGCCTTCAAAATGGCCCCGGAAGTTAAAACTGCTAAAAATAGTAAATTGCCAAAATTGCCAGAAAAATATTTTGAGCCAGTTGGAAAAGGTGGGTTGCCACCGATATCCACCTGGATCAATCCTCCCTCCTTAGGAATAAATTGTCTTCATTTCATTGAGTTCCCCCATTAGATGAGGAAATTTCTGCTGAATTTGGCCCCGGGTGAGCCACTTGGCTTGGTGCAGGAGCTACCCTGCTTTGGCGACTCGATAAAGTTGGATCCTTTGCTGTCGAGTGCCCTTTATCTGTGTGTCCACAATCTAATCGTTGGATGAATGTTGTTTGCAGTTAGGGTTGAGCTTTGTTTGTGTCAGTTGTTCTGCTACATATGAGGTGTCCAATAATGGTGGAAAATAAGGGCAAAGGAGATCCACGTTGAACACTAGGTGCAGGCCAAGGAAAGGAGGAATGTTGAGCTCAAAAAATTTATCCCCCATGGCCTTGGTGATGGTGTACGACCCATAATGGAGTGGGCGAATCTTTCGATGGGGTCATGTAATGCATTCTTTCTTCAAGTGCAACCAAACTTTGTCGTCCACCTGAAACTTATGTGGCACCCAATGTTGATCATGGCGTTGCTTGTACTTGTCATTGGACTTCTGTAGGATATCCTGAACCTATTGGAATATGTGTTGGATCCGCTCAATGAACCGGGTGGGTTTGTTAGCTTCAGTTGGAGCAAGAGATGAGTTGGTCGAGGTGACCGCAAGGGGAAGTGCAACATCTATGGGACCCAATGGTTGGAATCCCAACCCCAACTGAAAGGGGCTGTGGCCGATTGAGTTATGCAGGGCTCAGTTGTAGCTATGTTGGACATAGGGAAGGCTCTCATCCCATATATGAGGGTTCTTTGAATTATACATGTGAAGTATATGCACAATCATTCGATTTACGACCTCAGTTTGGCCATCTGTCTGGGGGTGGAAGGCCATGGATTTGGTGAGCTTGGTGTCTAGCAGTGACCAGAGGCTTGACCAAAATGTGCTGAGAAATCGACTGTCCCGATCTGAGACAATGGTTTGTGGGATTACAAAATGTACCCAGACTTGTTCAAAGAAGAGCTTGGCAGTGGCCTCTGTTGTGATGTTCTTCTTGCAGGCAACCAGAATCACCATCTTAGAAAAGCGATCAACAACCACAAAAACACAATCATTTCCCCACTTGGTGGATGGGAGGCCCAACATGTAGTCCATTGAGATGGATTCCCATGGCCTGTCGGGAGTAGGAAGAGGGATGTACAGGCCTTGTTTCTTAGTGGTCGGTTTGGCAATAATGTAGGCAGTGCAGGACCTGATATACTTGTTGACCTCCTATCGAAGTTTCGGCTAGTAGAAATGTTTATGTAGCATCGCCACTGTCTTTTCGACACCGAAGTGTCCTGCCACCCGACTATAGTGGGCTTCTCATATCATCTTCGCTCACTCACTTGATGGAACACAGATATGGCTGAGACGACACAACAACCCATCCTGAAGATGGAAATTATTGACAATTGCGTTTGCACCCAACATTTGGTAGATGGTGGCGAAGTCTGGGTCTATCTCATAGAGTTGGGGCCATCCAAAGGTCTCATGGCCGCAAGATTCTAGTACTGTGGTGAGCGCTACGACTGGCGGTCTGCTAAGGCAATCAACGACGTGATTGGTGCTTCCTGTTTTATACTTGATGTTGAGGTGGAATTGTTGCAAGTATGTGGACCACTTTTGATGGCGATCATTCTGCAATTTTCCTTGTGTCTGCATGAACTGGAGTGGCTTATGATCAATGTGGATGACTGTCTCCTTCCCAAGAATGTAATGTCTCCACTAGCGGCAGGCTTGCACAATGAAGTACATTTATTTGTCATAATTAGGGTAGTTACGGACATCATCTGATAGTGTCTCACTATGATAGGCAATAGTGTAGCTGTGTTGAGTGAGAACGACGCCCACCACATAGTCTGAAGCATCTGTCTCGATCTCAAAGGGATGTTGCAGGTCTGGTAATGAAAGTACTGGGGCTGAGCACAAGCACTGCTTCAAATCGTCGAATGCTTGTTGTTGAGACTAGACCCATGCAAATTTCTCCTTACCACCACCACTGGTTATTTGGCTAAGGGCCCATGCAATATGGGAGAATCCCAACACAAACCTGCAGTAGAAATTGGCAAGGCCCAAGAAGCTTTGAAGCTCAGTGAGTGTGGTTAGGGTTGGCTAGTCACGGAAGACTTGGATCTTGGTTGGATCCACATGTACGCCATGTTGATCAATTATTTATCCCAAGTAATGGACCATGTCCATTCCGAAGGAGCATTTTTCCAAGTTGGCATATAGCTTGTGCTGCTGTGGGATGTGCAAAACCTGTTGAATATGATGCAAGTGTTCGGCCCAAGTCTTGTTGTAAATGAGAATGTCATCCAGATACACCACTAAAATAGTATTGGTGAATGGTCGTAGGATATCGTCCATCATCTTCATGAAACTAGCTGGAGCAGTTGTCAAACCAAAGGGCATGAACAACCATTCCAAAAGGCCTTCCTTTGACTTGAAGGCGGTTTTCCATACATCTATATGTTCTATCGGGACCTAGTGGTAGCCAGACTTCAGATCAATATTACTGAAGTATTTTTCCCCCATGAGTTGATCAAGGAGGTCGTCAATTCGGGGAATCAGGTATAGGTTTCTGACTGTGATTTTATTCAAAGCCCGGTAATCAATGCAGAGTTTCTAGGTTCCATCTTTCTTATGTATGAGCATGATTAGGCTCATGCAAGGTGATGAGCTGGGACAGATGTGCCCCTTGTGGAGCAGTTCTTGGATATGTCGCTTGATCTCCTCTTTCTCTAACAGAGAGCGGAGATAGACTGGCCCATTGGGAAGTGGTGTGCCAGGGGTCAGATCGATGGGGTGCTTGACCTAGTAGTGAAGAGGTACCCTGGTAGGTGAGGAGAAGATATATGAGTATTCTTCCACGACCTTATCTAATTGCTTCTATTGTGTGGAGAGGTCGGTCACAGAGACCCTAGATGTGGTTGTGATCTTTTTCTTATTCTGAGAGTGAATCACGAAGAAGACAAACTTCCCCATCTGAGAGATGACCTTCCTGTATTTCTTAGAAAACATCAAGGAAATAGAACTAGGTGGGACTGCCTCGGGTATTCTGTACAATTTCCTGTTCAATGTAATAATAACTCTATGAGGCCTAGACTCATATACAACATGATATTTCCATAAATAAGGTTGGCCCAGAAGCACATCACAAAATTAGAGAGGAGAAACATCACACAATACCTTATCTTTGAAGGTCTTGATGTCATATGACAATCGACATTGTTGGCTGACGCAGAGATCGCTTCCTTGGCAGAGCCATCCAATGGTGGAGGGGTGTGGGTGCAGTGTTGTCGGCGGGGACAATTGCGTGACGACCGTTGCTGGGATTAGGTGATGTTGGCTACTACTATCAATGATGAAGTGCAACGGGGTGCCTTCTACCCACATATGTGAATGGAAGAGGCGTTCTCCTTCTTTTGGCTCATCTAGTTCACCAGGATGGAGCTTGGTGGTAGAAACGGTGGCACTGGGTTCCGCGTCAATGATCTGTATTCCCCTTTCTGGTTCTAGATCAGAGTCTGAACCCACATCTGATTCAGAGGCTTTCACTTCGGCCACCGGCGACTGCTTTGAGTGGCAGTTAGTAGTGTTATGCTAAGGGCTCTTATGGAAGTCGCACCACTTCTCGGTATCTTTCTTTGTCTTTCCAGTGTCCTTCTTTGCTTGCGGCTTGGACTGGTTGTCCTAATATTGTCTATATTTTCTCTTTCCTTTGTTCTGTGGGTTGTGGCCACCCTTTCCTGGATTTTGTTATGAGGGGTTCCCAGGCCCAAATTGTCGCGTCTTTTGTTTGAGCTTTTGCTCGACTTTGACAACATATCTGTAGGTCGCACCCAAGGATGAGATGTCCATAAATTCCATTTCGATATTGATGTATCTATGTAGAGCATCGCGATACTTGAGCACCAGATGTCACTCTGAATCTTTGATACCCAACTTGGTGCGATAGGTATGAAATATATTTGTGAAATCTGGCATTGGTTGATCTCTTTCTTGCCACAGTGTGATCCATTTGGTATACAAGTCGTCATAACTTCCGATAGGGTAGTTTGTTCCTTAATAGAATCCCTAAAGGATTCCCAGGTGGACATGATTGTAAATAATGAGGGTTCCTCTATTTCCTTTTTCTCACAGAAAGTTTCCCACCAATCTTTGATATGGGGAACGACTTTGAGGAGCACAAAAGTAATATTTTCTCTATTCGAGAAGTTATGGACATAAAACTACCCTTCTAGTAGATTCAACCACTTGTCTATAGAATTTGTGTCTATATGACCTTCAAATATTGGAATATCAAAGTTTATTTGTACCTTGAAGGGGGCGGCGCCTCCGCTCAAAGAAGACATGTTGCCTGTTGGTAGCCGCCGAAGGATTTGCGCGAAACTATCCATCATCTCGTTCCTTTGTTGCATGAGGGCTTCTTCAATCGGTAGTTTGAAATGAAATATTGTCCCATTATATTTATTTTTTCCTGCCACATTGAGGTCGCTTGGGCGTGTGAGAGATTTTTTCCTCAAGAGAAACAAGCTCGAGACCCAACTCTTTGTACTCCGACCTCGTTGGGGACATGCATTAAGACGACAAGGAGAAGACCGTTATGATACCACTGATCCATATTTTATGAGCAGAATGAAATGAATACATATTATTAATAGGTTCTTAACAAAAAATAACAGAGATACAATAAAATTGGTTTCTATTCAATAAGGAAATAAGCTGAAACTGTAAAATGCAACGGAAACAAGTTTGTTGGAATGGTGGCAGCTTATCTCAGAGAAGAGATGTGACGGTTGCGGTGATTCGCAAGAAGATGATTACAATGAGGCTATGAAGGAATTTTTACAATAAAAAGGAATGTCAAAAACCCTATACATCCAAAAACCTAACTCTAGGAGATGAAGCGCCAAAAGTCATGTGGGCCCCGTCTGGGTAAGTTAGTACATCAACTTCTCGGGGTCGTAACTTTTGCATACGATCTTCGTTTTTGGCGTATGATAGCCTGTTGGAAAGGTATCATCGAGGAGATTCATTTTGAGGGCTCAATCATGTATTTGGATATCATTGAGAATATTTATCCCAAAAAACCTTCGTTTAGGTCCTCAAAATGGCCCCGGAAGTTAAAACGACTAAAAATAGTAAATTGCCAAAATTGTCAAAAAATTGTTTTGAGCCAGTTGGAAAAGGTGGGTGGCCACCGATATCCACCTGGATCACCCCAATACCAAGCCCAGTTGTAAATGTGAATATATTTTGTAGGCTGGTGAGCTAGTTTATTATAAGTTAGGAGGCCTATGTGATGATTAGGGTGGAGAGCCTAGATGCTTAAGGCCAGTGAGCCTATTTTTGTATATGTAAACACTCATATCATTAATATTAATACATTGTTGCAGGTAGATCGACCATGATAAAAGAGTATGGGGGAATAAGCTCCACTAGGAAGAGAAAGGGAGGGTTTGTGAGACTAGGAAAGAGGGCTAAGCTTGAGGGCTTAACTCCAAGAGAATATTATATTATTATTTCCTAAAGACTATGGTGAGGATAATAATTTTATCCTAGGTCTCGTCGAAGAGGGAAAAATCACAAATGGAGAGAATGAGAACTCCTAGAGATCCATGTGTCAATTGATGCGCATGCAAATATATGTGGGGAAAATAGTATGTTTTCCCACATTCCCCCATTGACACACACACTCAGCCATTGTCTCCATCATTGAACCTCGACATCATTCACGCACCCCCAGAGCCTCCACGCACTTTGCAGTTACCTCTTACATTTCCTTTTATGCGCAATGCACAAATACTTTATCTGAACCCATACTATGCCTTATCTGAAGGTTGTCTCCACTGCCATTACATGTTCCTTACCCGAACTTTTTTGTTGACCATCACCTTAACTTTTGAGTATGTGCGGGTCCCTTTTCATTTTCTGAGTGTGGTTTCTTCCACCACCTGTTCCATAATCCATTTTTTGTTGTTGCATTCACCTGAGCCGGTACCTGGTTGACTAGTGCATTGGATTGAAGAAGTGGGTTGTCAAGCCTGTGGGATTGAAGAGGTAGGTTGTCAGGCCCATGAGAAACTCTATCAAGGTGAGAGAATTGATGGGGAATTGAATTCCTAAAGGAGCCCAACTACAATTATAGTGCTATGAGACTTCTTGTTCGGCCTGTTGTTGAGGCCCTAGAAGGGAAGTGGGGCAGATGAAGGATTGTTGAGCAGAGAAGGAGCACACTTCCTAGGGTGGGACATGCATGTGGGGAATGAGAGGTTGTAGGCTAGTAGTTTGAGTTGGCTCCTGGGATGAAATCCTTCTTTTTGTCTATATTGTCTCGGCCTATCTAGGAATCCCTTTACCCAGGTGGAGTTTAGTCCCATATCAGGGGTGACCCATTGCTAAGAGCTTTGAGCAGCATGTTGTAAGGATGGGAGGTTCGTGGAAGGTCTGCACACAGTTGGTGGTCTTATATAAAAAGATAAGCATCAATTATGTGTCCAATTGCATGTTGTGTATTTGTACATGTATTTATAATTAAGAGGTTTTCCTATGTATGTTGTGTGTATATGCTTATTGTTATTCCACACGAATCTATGCATTATCAAAATGTATATGTCTGTTTTAAATTTGTATAAATATATACATTAGAAATGAAGAATTGCTATGTGGCATAGCTTAGCAGCCTAAAGCTGGGGATGCTACAATTTGGGTTCATAGCCTAGTAAGAGGGTTTTATGGAGTAGCATGGCCCGAACTGGAAGAATGAGGATGTTACAAATTGGTATCAAAGCTTCAATTTTCAACACTGAGCCTGGATGGTCCGTATAAGTGGAAATTCAAGCAAACGTTTCAGAATGAATTGTTGTCGAAATGGAAAAAAATTGAGTTTCAGAGCATCCATGAGTGACAAGAGGGTGCTTAGAGAACACCTTAGTTGTGTTTGAAAGCTCAGGAGGTCTAGCAGTTTGAGAAATCCAACAGAGGAAAGAAACCATAGTAACCATGGTTTTAGGGCCACAAAGTTTATATTTGGGTCGTCAGATCTGTTCGAGAGAAGGCAGATCATTCATAGTCGTCATATCTGGGAAAGGAGCATGGTTGTTAACCTTCAAGTCTTTCATACTTCGTTGCTTCGACAAATTTTAATATTTTGACAGAAGGAGGAAAAATCCCCGAAGCTCCGAAGTCCCGGAGTAGATATACATGGTAGATCGTTTGGGGGAAGGTGAGTCATTGGATCCCCAAGTGGCTCGGCAG
>JZKD02S1058980.1:0-13264 GCA_000966675.3 Picea glauca | reverse complement strand
TTCATCCCACCATAGTGTTGCATGGCCTTTAAGTCTAGTAACGACATGTTTGAACTTCTTGTCTTCCTCAACATCCTCATAGTCGAAGTATTTGTCTAGAGATCTAATCCAGTCTAGAAGCTCTTCAACATCTAAGTTTCCCTTGTACATGGGGATCTCCATCTTTTCCCTAGCACCTATCCTTGCAACAGCCCTGAATAGGCATTCGTCTGCAACATCTTCAACTGTGAATTCTTCTCCTTTGTTTCCAGTTTCATTTTCACTTTCATCTTTGCTAATATACCCAGCGTTAATTGTGTGCCTCTGTGTTGTCTCCATGGAATCAAGCCTGGCATGTAACTCTATCATTTCTCTTTTCACTATGGGATTAGGCATTGGCATTGGCCTATCTCTTCTTCTCGGCGGCATGTCTATAAAATGTTCCCCTATTCTCTCTGCTACAGAAAGAAAAGAACTTTCTCTGAGCTCTGATACCACAACTGGTGCATATCAGACTACTCCTTTTTCTCTAGCTCCTTCTGCCTAAAATATACAGACATAATCAATCTTTGATACCACAAATGGTGCAGACCCCCAACCCTTGGGCCAAGATTCACGCAGGATCATTCTAGATCTTCCCCTGAGTCAAATTGACTCTTTGATTCCTCCCCAGAGAATCCCACACACACACAACAGTGTTTTCCACAGGTCCTTATAGGTATGCCCACGTGATCAAACATAAGGCATCAACCCAAATCTTCTGACCAACAATATGATTGCACCCTTTGCCGAATCAGGATTTCGAGTTTCATGATATCATGATTCCTGTTGTCAAGTTTCTTGTCTCTTCAACCTCTAAAACCTAAAATGTTGAATTGCCAAAATATTTGGTCGTGTCCTCCTCCATAATTGTGTCATGTTTCATGACTTCGAGAATTCTAGAATAAATAACCCCGACCACTTGTCTTCAAAACTACTGAAATGTCGAACCGTGATATGTTCAACAAAGGTTATCTCTCCAATGGTTATGAATAGGACTCTTTCACTGATATCGAGTTTCAGACTTCGCGATTTTCTGAATCCTGATGCAAGGCTTCTCGACTCTCCAACCTTCAAAACCCCGAAACATGCAACGAGAATTAACACTACCTGAAAATGAGTATGAGTCACCTATCTTCTCGGCTGTCCTCTATCTCTATCATAGATTCCTACCACCTGTCACTCTTCTCAACTTTTCGAGACTTGAACAACCCTTCCATTGTCATTCCCCTACCACTTTGAAATCTCGAATTCTGAAATGGCGTCTTCTATAGAACCAACTGCTAATAGACTCCCTTTAGATCCGACGACCCACATTATTTCAAGCTTCTGGGTACCGGGTGTTCAATACTCTCAATTCCAAACCACTGTCTTCTCGGGTTCCTGAACCACAAAACACCGAAATGTCTAAATGCCACTTCACCAATACTTCGCGTTTCATGACTTCGGGGTTTCTTATGTGAAGTGCATCGAATCCTTGTTAATGGAAATGTTGAAACCCCAATCCCTGAAGTGTCAAAATGCCACTTCAAGGATATTTCAGGTTTCGTAACTTTAGGGTTTTCAATGCAAAGGCCCCTGGCTCCTTATCATCAAGATTTATGGTATTCTGAATCCCAAACTACCTAAATCCTGAAATTCCACTCTTAACAATCCTTTTCATGAATCGGGAGTTAGAGTGACCTAGGATTTTGTCTTGCACTCCAGACTTACGAACTTCGAATCCCTGAAATGATCTGATGGCTCACAATGGATCACGATCAATGGTCCACGTTGATTCCTAATACCAAAGTGATGGGTTCATCCAATCCTTATCCACCTTCAGACTCCTCAGGATCCTATGGTCCTCACGACTTCACGAGTTCTTCTTAGATAATTTTGACCGCCTGATTTACTCCTCAATGACTTCACTGACCAAATTGATTTAGCGTCCTTCCATTGAACTTAACTTCTGCATGATTATTTAGCTCCCCGTCTTCCTTTGAATATGTCAAAGGTACTGATCCTCCTGGGCTTTCTATTGCAAACTCAAGTCTCAAAAGGAATCCTACACACACTCTTTGTGGAAATCTTTCAAATACTTCTATGTATTTGATTCTTTGACTCTGTGCACTCTCGGTAATAGTAGTCTTTCACTCTTCAACCTTAGTTGATAAATTCTAAGCCTTCAACTAGCCTGTGCATAACTTTCACAACTTATGTGCTTCACCTGCATTTCTAATAACATGAGAACAGTGGTATCTTTGCTGGACTTTCGGAGATAAAACTTAGAACCCTTGTCAATGCACACCTTGCGGATGTTTCACCGCACTCCTTCCAGCAACTCTCTTAGGAACAGAAACAATTGAAACTCATTCTTCACTCTCAGACTTCATACATTCAACATGAGATCATACATTCAACACATAATAACAACAAAGGCATAACAGAGAGAATAAAACAACTGTAAGCATACCATTCAACATATGTAAACAGTAAACATCATAACACCATGAAATCATAGTCAAAGCTTCATATATTAAATCAAATACTCTTGTACATGGGTTCTTCTCTACAACTCTCTGCTATGCTCTCTTTTTTCTTTTCTGTGCTAATGATCCAATAATACAAGAGTGAGGGTGTCTATATCCGTTTTCCCTCCTACTCTCTAAACTGTCTAATCTTTGAATCCAAATCTACCTACTTTCATTAATTACGTATAAATGATTTTACATACTACAGATGAGAGCAATTCTCAAGACTTGTTTACAACATCTAAGACATAAATGTAAGTACGCTTCCCCAGCTATCACATTAATATCCGCTTCATTAGTTTTTCAAAAATTTCAAAAATGTGCACTGGTGCTTTTCTAGTTGTCTTCCACCTTTTACGTTGCTTGCCTGGCTGGTTGCTTACGATGCTCCTGCATCACCATCAATATTATACTACATATGGAAAACATAAATAATGAGCATCACTCACACATAATTTATACACAGAGACAAATTTTCACAAGGAAACCCATAAAGGGAGAAAACCTCTTCTTCTTTGAAATGATAGGTAGTCTTTTAAGTTTTTTACATCATCTATAATTGAGCACCAACTCATTGTGAGGATACTAACTCTTTTTTACAAGCTCCAATTTGTTTGAGAGCACCAACTCTCTAGTTTCTCTAGCACCCACTAGAAGGAACCAACAACTCCCTAAGTGTTCCAGCATCAACTAGACAGAAGCACCAACTTCCAGTCACACGGGCACCAACCTGTATAACAGAGAACAACTGTTCTCCCTTGCACCACCCTTCCACACTGGATTTTCTAGTTGCAAGTAAATGGAAGCTACAACTCCCTGTGTTCAAGCACCCACTTGAACCTCTGATGACAACATTCCTCCCTAGCACCTCCCTACCACCCTTGTTACAACTAAATGATTCAATGACCAACAACACAGATAAATCAATTCTTACCACTTCTTCACTATTTTGCAATTCTTCTCTGCTACACTATTCTTCTTCTCTATTCATATTTGGCTTGAATTATAGTCTTTGTCTATCTATTCTTTCTCTTTCCTTCTCATGCTCTTTGATATGTGCACATTCTTCTCTCTTCACCTTTTCTCCTATGTTAAGTTTATGTTCCTTATCTCTGAGATTTCTTCACACTACGAATGTTGTAGTTTTACCTTTCTATAGTTCAACTCATTTTTCAGTCTGAACAACCAACCGCGCATAGTCACTACATGTTTCTTTTATACACTGCAACTTTAGTTACACCTTGAATCTTCTTGGGCAAAAACACCTCAGCAACTGAATCGCCAACCGTCTAAGAACCATGATTCGGTTCTGCTAACTGAATCGTAACTGATCGATTACCTGTGAGGTGAAATAGTAACCCTTCGATCAAGCTTCCAATTAATCAGCACCGTTGGATTAAATCGATAGGATTTCACATTTATCTCATATGCCCACTAGTTGTGACCGAGCACTAAACAGAATTTTAATTTCATGATTTCTCATCTTGGCATTCCTGTGATGAAGGGTCTCGACACTCCAAGTCGCGATCACTGAAACTTCAAGATGGATCTTAGCACCGCTAACTTCTTCCCCTCAGGTGAGCACCAATGGTGACCACAGGCTGCACCAAAAAGTGCTTCGTATTTCACGAACTTATGAACTTTATCGAGCCTGATCAATGGTTGATATCTCTAATGATTCATAGTCCAGATCTCATCACGATCTAGCATATCATGATTCCTATGATGAAGGGACTCGATACTCCAAGTTGCGATTGTAGAGACTCTGAGATGGAGCTTAACACCGCTAGCTTCTTCCTCCATCTTCCGCATATGTAACCACTGGCTGTGACTACAGCCTTATTCAAAAACGCATTTCACACTTTCACATCTCGGGTATTCTATGATGAGTCCTCTTGACTCTCCATGTCATGAACTTCAAAATAGAGCTTGTCTTCTCTATATCTTCTCTCCAGCTATCGACAATGTGACCACAAAATATGACCACTTGCCAATCAAACGAGCACTTCGCTCCTTTGACTTTCCAGTCAGTGAAATGATGATCTTTTGCCATGTGTCCTATGTAACCAACGGTCCAGATATTATCACAATTTCACAACTTCATGAGTCTTCGTCATGCTTGATCAACGGTCCACGATCTCGATAATTCGATGGTCCAGATCTTTTCTTGATTTGGCATATTGCGAGTTCCCACAGCATGCTCCGTTGACTCCTCCAATGTGCAAGTCAGCGAAATTCCAATCACTTGCCATGTGTCCTATGACTCCAATGGTCAGGATTGTTATCGCGAGTTCGAACCTATTTCCTTTTTATTTCCTGATTTGTGAAAATCTGAAATGAAACCTTTTTGTGCTTTCACCATTTTCCTCTGTCTGATCTTATACTGCTGATCTTGCCACTATCGCTACGCTATTGATCGTGCTGATCTTCGCCATCTGATTGTGTTGGTCTTCACCATCAACAACAAACACACATACTCTGTCTCTACCTAAAAACATGCCAACAAACTATGTATAATATGAAAGGAAGCATTATTACTAATGGGTTTAATAGTTCCATTGTTCCTAATATTGGATAAGAAGAATAAAAAAATCCTATAATCTCTAGAGAGGAGCACTATTACACCTCAACAGAATGGAGTTTTAGAAAGGATGAACACGATGTTGATGGAAAAATCAAGGTGCATGCTTAGTGGTGTTAGGTTACGGAAAGAATTTTTGGCAGAGGCAATGGGTATTGCATGATACCTAGTCAACTAATCACCCTTGTCAACACTGGATGAGAAGACTCCACAAGAGGTATGGACTAGTAAGAAAACTTCTCTCACACATCTCAAGGTATTTGGTTATGAGGCCTATGTTCATGTTCCAAAGGAAAGAAAGAGTAAGATAGATAAGAAGGATGAAAAGTGTATCTTTATTGGGTATAAAATGGTATTAAAGGTTATAATATTTGGAACCCAGAAACTAAGAAGGTTGTGTATACTCAAGATCTGGTATTTAGAGAAATGAACGATGTTGTCAAATAGGAAGTTCTACCAAGTAAGGAAGAACCAGATAAAAGAGAGTTTGATCCAAAGGACGATGAATCAAACTTTACAGAATAATAGGATTAAGAAGAAGAAGATCCTCATACTCCAGTATTAAGGATATCGGTGCGGTAAAAAATGCTACCGGAAAGGTATACTGCATTTGGTTTTCATTCAAATTTTGCTTTGTCTATCACTAATGATAATCCTAGAACTTTTACGGAGGCAGTGGATTCATAGAATGGAAAACTCTGGAAAAAGGCCATGGTTGAAGAAATGAAATCCTTGGATAAAAATGAGGCTTCGGATCTAGTGGAGTTTGTTAAAATAATGTAACTGCAAAGTGTATTCTTATTATTATTTGATATATTATTCATTTGATCAATCCCCATTGTGGATTGATCATCTCGGCTATTGTAAAAGGACCAAATCCCCTTTTGCAGATTGGTCATAATGTAATTGTAAAAGGAAAAACAAGAATTCGGCCCCAAAATATATCAAGAGGTCCTGAAACATAATAAAGGTGGTTATAACCAACCAGTTGGAGAAGTCATCCCTACCAATGAAGAGACACTTCACATGTGCTAGTCTTGTATAAATACGGAGGCTAGCGCCTCACTTAGAAACACAACTCACTTGCTCATTGAGAGACAAGTTTCAGAACTGCAGTTAGAGAAGAAGGAGAGAGAGTGGCGCATCTTTGGGATAGGATATTTTGTATTAGTTTGACTTATCTCTTGGTATTGTATTGGCTATCTACAATACAGAAGATTTTTTGGGTTTTCTTCCCCTAGAGGGTTTCCTAGGATAAATGTTGTGTCTCTTGTGATTGTGTATTTGTCAGTGATCTTGTATTATGTTATTGTTATCTATTGAAATGAAAATAACTATAATAATGGCTTAAACATTAACATGGTATCAGAGCCAAACTAAAGGAAGCATCTTTCACAAGAGTGAAAAACGTCACTATTGTCGTACATGCAAATTAGGGCTTTTTGATGGTGAAGCTTTTCATCCCTAAAACCACCTAGAAAAGTGTGCCCTCCCCCAAGGATTACTTTGGCACTCTCAATGAACCTTTTCAATGGTTGGATCACCCGAAAAGTGAAACCCTAGTTTCACAAAGTACCAGAAGTGTCACGAAACTAGTGTACCAGAAGTACCAGAAGTACCAGAGGTACCAGAAAACCAGAAGCACCGGTCCAAAAATCTACAGATCAAGTTTGGAGAAGAAAAAGTTGGATTTTCTCAGATCTAAACACACCAAGCTACTCGCCTCAACCAAGTGCACCTCCTAGTAAGTTCGTATTTCAATTTTGAGCACTTTCATTTTTCGATCATTTTCCTAGCTCCAGGTAAAAGATGTATGCAAGCATTAAACTTGTTGACAAGCTAGAAGGAGTGGAAAAATTCCATGCTTGGAAGTATAGGATTGGCCTCATTCTTGAAGAGAATGACTTAGCAAGATTCGTTAAAGAAAAAGTATCGGAACCCGTTGATGCTGTAGAAAAGGAAAAACATCAAAAGGACACAATCAGGGCCAAAAGAATCATTACAGATTCAATCAAAGACCACCTCGTTCCTTATGTGTCATCTAAGAAGACTCTGAAAGAAATTTTTGATGACTTGACCAGACTGTATGAAGGAAAAAACATAAACTGGAAGATGAATCAAAGAATTCAATTGATGAATACAAGGATGTAGAAAGGAGAAACGATTCAAGAATATTTCTCCAGAATCTCATAATTCAAAGAATAGTTAGAAGCAATTGGAGATACTATAGATGAAGACAAACCCATAATGACAGCCCTAAATGGTCTCATAAGACCTTGGGATGCATGCATCCAAATGATATGTGCTAGAACAGAGAAACTGAAGTTTGATAGTCTATGGGAAGAATGCATCCAAGAAGAAACAAGAGTAGTGAATCATGAAGTCTTACTAGCAAAATATGATGATCAAGCCCTAGATACTCACACAAAAGGAGGATGGAAGAAACCATACTTGCAAAAGGATACTCATAAAGAGCCTCATCAATCAAACGAATTGAATCATAAATAATCTCATCCAAGGATATTTCAAAAGAAAGGACAATGAAAGGAAAGAGACTACTCATCTGTACAATGTTATCATTGTGACAAGACGAGACATATTGTGAATTTTTTTCCAACTAGATGAGAAGAATACAATAGAAAACATAAGAGACACCATGCCCATGTAGTCGAAGATGAAGAGCCACCCGCAAAGATAATAAGAGAGAAGATCAAATACCATGTCTTAATCTCATCCCTCTCAGGATCTATAACACCTAGAGAGGACACTTAGCTCATTGATAGTGGTGCATCCAAGAACATGACGGGACAAAGAAACATTATCTCTTGTATCTCAGAAAATAAGTTTTCTCATAAAGTGACACTTGGATATGATTACCAATATCCCATCAAGGGAGTGGGAGAATCAAACCACAAACTGAATTCAGGGAATTCACTGAAAATGAAGGACGTACTATATGTACCAGGTTTGAAAAAGAACCAAATCTCCATTTCATCATTAGATATGAAAGTCTTCAGAGTTTCGTTTATAGATGGATAAGTTCTTATGTGGGCTAAAGGAGAAACCTTAAATGAAGCAATCATCATTGGAAGTGAAGAAAATGGCTCGTATATACTAAAGGGTCACTCAGAGGCTGCCATGACCCACGCCATTGAAAAATCATGTGAACTTTGTCATAGAATATTAGCTCCCATCAACTACAAGGCACTACCATACATATGCAAAGAAGTCACAAGTCTACTATAACTCAAAGGTGATCATGAAGGTGTATCCAATGGATGTGCACAAGGGAAGAACATCAAGCATCTGTTTCCGAAGAGAGACAACAAAGAAGAAGGAGTCCTACAACTCATTCATTCATATTTATGTGGCCCAATGCCATCATCCTCCATTAGTGGGTATGTATATTATGTATCGTTTATTGATGATTACTCTCGTAAGACATGGATATATTTTTTGAAATCTAAAGATGAAGTGTTCAGCAAGTTCAAGGAATTCAAATCCTTGATAGAGAATCTTTCTGAAAGAGAGATTAAGATACTCAGGTCAAATAATAGAGGAGAATATACCTCAAAAGAGTTTGTGAACTTCTGCAAGGATGTTGGGATCAAGAGAGAACTCACTACTCCCTATAATCCCTAACAAAATGGTGTATCTGAATGAAAGAACAAAACAATAATGGAAGTTGTGAAGACTATGATCCATGATCAAGATCTTCCTATGTGCTTATGGGCAAAAGAAGAAATGGAAATTGTATATGTACATAACCGATTATCCCATAGTGAACTTGGGCTCAAGACCCCAGAAGAGATTTTCACCGGAAAGAAGACAAAGGTAAGCAATGTCAAAATATTTGGCTGCCGAGTATTTATTCATATACTGAAAGAGAAGAGAAACAAGTTGGAAACATCAAGAAAGAAGAGAATATTTGTGGGATACTATGAGGTCTCCAAGGCCTTCATAATCTATATACCAAGTCACCATCACATTGATATCAACAAGGATGTGAACTTTGATGAAGATGCAGTGCTCAATAAATCTTAAAGATGCCAACTTGAAGAAGTATATGCAGAGGAACCCATAATACCAAATATTGCAATGAGGGAGGTTCCCAGAGCCACAAAACCAATGAGGGAAGTCATAACTTCCCCTGATGAGGAAATTATAGAATACCATGATATATTAGAAGTCCAAGAAACTCCTCATATGATGATCCTCCATAAAAGGAATCCATATTGGGCTAGAGAGATTATTCAAGATGGAGAGAAGTACGGTGTTCCCCAAAGAACTACAAGACAGGTGAAAATACCAAAGCCATTCTCCAGTTATACGGCTTTGATGTGTGATCTTCTATAAGATAAGACTACCTACTTTGAAAAATCCATTCAGAGGAAAGAATGGGCAGATGCCATGACAGAGGAATACCAATCCATAATGAAGAACGAAGTATCGGAAATAGTTCCCATATCGAAGAGTAAAGATGTGGTAACCTCCAAATAGCTCTTCAAAATAAAACATGATGTTGATGGAAGTATTGAGAAGTATAAAGAAATATTTGTCGCTCGTGGATTTTCTCAAAAGGAAGGCATTGACTATGAAGAGACATTCTCTCTTGTAGCTAGATACACTTTGATCAGAACCATCATAGCTCTTGCAACTAAGATGAAGTGGATTTTCTCTAGATGGAAGTAAACAAAACTTTCCTAAATGGTGTCATTGAAGAGGAAGTGTATATAGAGCAACCTCAAGGATTTGAATTTGAAGACATGAAGTCTCTTGTCTACAGATTGAAGAAATCCTTATACAAGTTAAAGGAATCTCCTAGAGCTTGGTATGGCCGTATAGACAGTTTCTTGAAAAGTTTAGGCCTTACCAAGAGTGAAGAAAACTCTAACCTCTACTTCAAGATCATGAATGATGAGCCAGTAATATTACTGCTATATGTGGATGACCTATTCTTAATATGAGAAGAAAATCTCATCATTGAATGTAAGAAGAGACTTGCCTCAAAATTTGAAATGAAAGACCTTGGCCTAATGCATTATTTCTTATGTCTTGAGGTATGGTAGAGTCTTGGAAGGATCTTCCTTAACCAAGAGAAGTATACAGTCAAAATCCTGAATTGATTCAACATGTTGGAGTGCAAGTCCATGAATACACCCATGGAAGTGAAGTTGAAGTTGTTGGTCAAAACTTCATCAGAATTGATTGATGCCACACTGTACAGACAGATTATTGGATCGCCGATCTACCTGACGAACACCAAACTAGACATTTGTTTTTCCATGAACACCTTGAGTCAGTTTCTGGTATAACCCAGACATGTTCACCTAGTGGATGCAAAACTTGTGATGAGGTACCTTAAGGGTACAATAGATTGTGGCCTCAACTATGATGGAGATCATGATTTCACCTTGAGTGTATATACTGATGCAAATCGGGAAGGAAGTGTTTATTACAGGAAAATCACTTTAGGATGTTGTTTCAATGTGGCATCATCCATGATCTTGTGGTAGAGTAGGAAGAAATCTAGCATTTCTCTCAGCACAATAGAAACATAATACATTGTTGCACGTTCTACTAGATACGAAGCTATATGGCTTCAGAAGTTGTTGACTGACCTATTTGACTTATAGATGAAAGAAACCATGATCCTATGTGAAAACCAGAGCTGCATAAAGATGACATAGAGTCCTGTATTCCACGATAGGTTGAAGCACATAGAGATCTGATATCATTACATTCGTGACATCATGTAGAGAGGAGCCTTAAATCTCTAGTACATTAGCACAGATGAACAAGTTGTTGATGTGTTGACCAAGCCTCTATCTAGTATAAAGTTTGATCACTTTTGAGATAATCTTGGTATAGTCCGAAAGGACCTTCCTCGAAAGGGGGAGCAGTTTCTATGATGAGACATCTCTTGCTTCCAACCTGGCGGTTGTGACGTAAAGCAAGATGATGTGATGTGACTAGTACTGTGCTTCCGGCTAGATAGTTGTGATGCAAAGTCAGTCTAGTATCCTGCTTCCAACCTGATGTTTGTGACGTAAAGTAAGATGAGTACCTTGCTTCTGACTTGATGGTTGTGACGTAAAGCAAGATTATGTGATGAGACTAGTACTAAGAATCTAGCTATATTGTTGTGATGTAAAGCCAATCTAATATCCTTCTTCTGACCTGATGGTTGTGATGTAAAGAAGGACGAGTACCTTTCTTCCAACCTAATGGTTGTGACATAAAGAAAGATGATGTGAAAAGACTAGTACTGAGCTTCCAGCTGGATAGCCATGACATAAATCCAGTCTAGTATCCTTCTTCCGACCTAATGGTTGAGACGTAAAGAAGGAGGAGCATCCTGCTTCCATCTTGACAGCTGTGACATAAAGAAAGACTATGAGATGAGACTAGAACTGTGCTTCTGGTTTGATATCCGTGATGTAAATCTAGTCTAGTATTATTATGATGAGCTAGCCTCATGCTGTGATGATGATGATGATGTATCTATTTATATTAATACATATTTCTGCAGATGATGATTGCGTTCCTTTGAGAATGACGATGTTGTCGATGATTTATAGATATGCTAGTCAGTGTTCCAAGATGGTATTGATGATACTATCCTCTCACCCACTTGATGTTGTTGATGATGTTCTCCTCTCTCTCTCACCTGATGCTATTGAAGAATACCCTTGTTATTAAGGGCGAGTGTTAAAATAATGTAAATGCAAAGTGTATTCTTATTATTATTTGATATATTATTCATTGGATCAATCCCCATTATGGATTGATCATGTCGGCTATTGTAAAAGGAACAAATCTCGTTCTGTGGATTGGTCATAATGTAATTGTAAAAGGCAAAAGAAGAATTCATCCCCATAATATATCAAGAGGCACCAAAACATAATAAAGGTGGTTATAACCACCCAGTTGGAGAAGTCGGCCCTGCTAGTGAAGAGACACTTCACACGTGCCATTCTTGTATAAATAAGGAGGCTAGTTCCTCACTTATACACACAACTCACTTCCTCATTGGGAGACATATTTCAGAACTATAGTTAGAGAAAAAGGAGAGAGAGTGGCACCTCTCTGGGAGAGGATATTCTATATTAGTTTGAGTTATCTCTTGGCATTGTATTGGCTATCTATAATAAAGAAGTTTTGCTGGGTTTTCTTCCCCTAGAGGGTTTCCCAAGATAAATGTTGTGTCTCTTGTGATTGTGTAATTCTCATTGATCTTGTATTATGTTATTGTTATCTATTGAAATGAAAAGAACTATAATAATGGATTAAACATTAACAGAGTTTTCGACTGGAATAAATCCCATTGGAAACAAATGGGTATTTAAAAATAAATTGAATGCAGAAGGAAAAGTGGAGAAAAACAAAGCTTGATTAGTAGCAAAGGGTTATTCCCAGGTTGAGGGAATTGATTTTGGTGATATATTTTCTCTTGTTGTCAAGTTAACCTCTATCATATTTTTTCTATTTGTTGTTGCATTTAATTTTGTAGTAAAAAATATGGATGTGAAGACAACATTCCTACATGGGGATCTAGAATAAGAAATATACATGAAGCAACTAGAATGATTTGTTGTGAAACAAAAGAAGGAGCTGGTATGCAAGATGAAAAATTCCATGTATGGCTTAAAACAATCACCAAGGATGTGGTATGAAAAATTGGATACTTACATGTTGGGACTTGGATTCACAAGAATCAAATAGGATCATTGTGGGTACTTTAAATTAATTGGTGATCATTTTACTTATATGGTCCCTTATGTGGATGACATGTTGGCGATACAAATCAACAAGGAGATTATCCAGGATGTGAAACCTCAGTTGTCCTCTAAATTTGACATGAAGGATATTGATGATGCGAATTACATTTTAGGCATGGAAATTAAAAGAGATTAGAAAGACATGAAACTCTAGTTAAATAAGAGAAAATATGTCGAGACAATATTGCAAGGGTTTAATATGCAGGAATGTAAACCAATCGGGGTCCCTATTCATCTAGATGTAAATTTATATGCGGATCAGTGTCCCAAGATACAGGAAGAGGAGGAGGAAATGTCTTGTGTTCCATATGTGAGTGTGGTTGGAAATTTTATGTATGAAATGGTTTGTACTAGACTAGACATTGCACATG
>JZKD02S1058979.1:208672-228934 GCA_000966675.3 Picea glauca | reverse complement strand
TCTATTAAAAGAATTGTGAGCAATTCTATTGTTTATTTCGAGGAGCTCATACCCTCTCCACTTTCTCCAAGCACCTCTAGAGATGCCTAGCCTTATACATGTAGAAGGGATTCAAACTTCGTTCTCATTCTCTTGAACCTCCTCCTAGACTAGATTCCACCAAGAGGATTAGTTCATTCTTTATGGTGCTCCCATTAGCTAGGGGCCAAGAGACAAATTGATAGCAACATTATTTTTTACTCTATATCTATGTGAACTAAAAGGAGCATCCCCCTTCCCCAATGACCTCAACAATATTTTTAGACTAGATCCATTACCAACAGACAAAGAGACCATCCAAGATTAAACAATGGTTGACCCCTTTCACACAACAACTCAGTGGACATTTTGGATTCCCCCCCAACTCTTCTTCTGGACAACATTCAATATTGAGTTTCCTTTATTCGTCCTTAGATGTCTTGAGAGATGGACTTAGTGGACCATGAAATACTTGCATCATCATCATTATTTTCTTTTAGCTTATAATCGAGGTGATTTTGATGGAAGTGTGAACAATGTTTTTGCACTTATGTTTATCTCATGGCTTCCCCTGCTTCTTGTTGAATCTTTGTTAACAACAACATGTATCTTTATGGAGAGATATTTGTGAATGCACCAAGGTGGTATATATCCTTCTTCACGATGATATATCTGTTTGTAACACAAGAAGCTAAGAGAAAATTTGTTGTAACCCATCCTGCCAGAGTGACAGAGACCTTGTTCAAGTAATACATTGTTACTTCTATTACATCGCAATAGAAAAGTTGGTTTCATTGTAGTATCCTGAATTTCCTATATGTCTAAGGGCTTGGACAGTCACATTCTATCATAATTTAGAGGCTATTCTTTCATAGGTACATTTCACTAGAGTATGTGCCAGTACAATATGGAGGTTTGAGCAGAGAGAATGATACAATATTCTCTACAGCAGATGGGGGAGTTCCAGAGATATTCATCAAAGCAGGGTTAAAACAGAATATCAACATCCCAGCCACAAAGATGCAATTGTGTTGTATGTTTATTTAATATTGAATGCGAAGCATTAAAAGGAATATAAATGTCTCACACAAAATGTCTGTTGGCATATTTGTTGAGCCCTATCTTCAATGTTGGTAAACTCAAGGTTATGGATCCTGGAGATGTCCCACAATCGCTCTATAATAGGACTTGATAATGGATGAATAACTATAACAGAAAACACCCTATAATAAGGCTTGATAATGGATGAACAACTATAACAGTTTCTCAAGTAAGGAATTGAATATTTCGACACTTTAGAAACTATTGTCAGCTTACATGTCTAGGACTATTAAATATAGGTATGCTACATACCAACAAAAGAACTTCCTTAAATATATGCACTAAGTTACTATCAATCTTTCTTATAATTTGACCTGATCAGGCTGCTGCATACCTTCCAACTCAAGCTAAATGTAAAGGCAATGGAGGTAAATATAGGCATCAAGTTACTATTAATTTATGCTCCAACAATAGAATACAACGAACAATAGTCCAATTTGCACTACAACAACATTTTCAAAATCCTTGCTCTGTGTAGCGATGCCACTTGACTATGCTAAGAACGTTAACGACGATTTTGGATGAACAAGGACTCAGGATTGGGTTTATTTTTTTGTATGAATAAAGAATCAGGATCGGGTTTATTTTTCATGACTCTCAATTATTTGGCCCAATTCATCTCGAACAATACTGGGGGATTATTGGGAAAGAGGCGAACTCGAATAATTGGATACAAGCATAAACGCTGGTGGATAAAATCAAATATATGCTTCCCGAAAGTCACACTGAGACTGAGGCTCAGACTACTCATTCTAATCCAAATCAGACTAAGACTTAGACTCAGACTGGTTATCCTAATGCAGCTCAAAAGGCAACGCTGGCGGATAAAGTCGAAGGGATGTTTACTGGAGGCCAGACTGACACTGACACTAAGACTGCTCAATCTAATCCAAATCAGAAGGTGGCACTTGTTGATAAGATCAAAGAGAATATCCCGCGAGCCCATAACAGGGAATGATATTGAAGGGGAGAAGGGAGAGACGAAGCATGAGCAATTCAAGTTATTCAGTTTCTAGTGTCACTCCCTTCGGTTTACCGTGGAGCATTGACCGATCATAATCAAAGTAATAGTGTGGTATAAAACTTAGAATAGAGAATAAGATAGGAATGCCATTGGATTAGCATGCCATGTATGGTATAGTAACCGAAACCAGACATTGAGTCCAAATTACTGCATGGATCAACAACTTTTGTACAAGCAACTGAAAAGATACAAACATTAGAGGCGAGAGCAGCAGAAGAAACACCTACCCGTTGATGGAGATCAATACCCCTACACAGATCCAAGTTAGACAGAGCTGAGTCGAACCGGCATTCACCTTCAGATTTGAAAATGTAAAACAAGAGGAATGAAACAGGCGTGGGACGCAATGAGAGATAGGTGGTGAATTGATGAATTGATGGCAGGCGTTGAATGCAGTGTTGGATGTTGATGATGTATGGATGGTATGGGGTCGATGGAAGAGAAGACGAGACGACAAAGGAAGGGGCCGCAAGATGGGACAGGTAACCAGCCGGGGCTCGGAGGTGATCGGCGATGGGAGTCAGGACGCCAAAAAAGGGTTGTTGGCAAAGGTCCCTTCATTTGGAGTTTAGCCTACGCCTTTAACAAAATGAACATGACCTTAATAATCTATATCTTTTCATAAATTTAACATATGAAGATGGAAGTGTTCAACTTTAGGAAGCAATTCTGGGTCAACATGAACAGATTTCCAAATTACTTTGGGACAATGGTGCAAACCTACGGTATGGTAGTGTTGGCAATTTCCTATGTATTCCTGCACAAAATAGGGATTTGGAGATGTTGAATGATTTACTAAATTATGGAGCATATATAAATGCAACAAATGGGGATGGGAACACAACCCTCCATGTTGCCATTAGTAATAGCAATGGATTGATAGAGGTAGTGAAATATCTTTTGGACCATGGAGCAAACATGAATAAAACAGATAGTAGTGGTTGGACACCAAGGGCTTTGGCAGAGCCACAAGGACATGATGAAATACTGGAATTATTCCGAGAAAAATCTTCACACCCAGACTTAAGTTTACCTATTGAAGATTTATCCGTGTCATTGAGTGTACATGAGAAAAATCATAGGGAGATTACCAACCCTTTAGGATATTTGGCAGAGCCACAACGACATGATGAAATACTGGAATTATTCCGAGAAAAATCTTCACACCCAGACCTAAGTTTACCTATTGAAGATTTATCCGTGTCATTGAGTGTACATGAGAAAAATCATAGGGAGATTACCAACCCTTTAGGATCTGCAGGAGAAAATGACATTCATCATTCTGTAAATACAATTTCCACCCCATCTACCGGAACGAAAAGGAGAAAAAGAGCGAATAATTTTGAAAATACTCTTTTTGGTATAGTCAGAATGCATTCTAACAGTAAACTCAGTGTTGGTATCACGAGTTCTGACGCAATTAAATGCTCGCGAACAAGCTCTTCTCTTCCGGGTAGAGTGACAGTCCACATGCATCACCCAGTATACCGGAAAGCAAACAAGCAATCAGGGAAACTAATATTCTTACCAGATTCAATTAAGGAGCTCTTGAAAATCGGTGGTAAGTATCCATTTTATAAATACTCTCATGATTTCAGGAGTTAAGATTTCTAATAATAATCATCAGAACATTTCAGAAAATCTTAAAACTAGGCAGTCACAGAGTTGGTGTTCTTGCAGGTCAAAAATTTGGTTTTTTCCATGTGAATGTTTTGAATGAAGAAAATGCAGAAATAGATGATATTCACCTTCAAATTAGACGGAGCAGAAAATGCATAAAGTTTTGATGGAGATCAATACCCTACACAGATCCAAGTTAGACGAAGCTACCCTTCGACTGGGCCTGCATTCACCTTCAAATTATCTTTGTTTATCACCTTCAAATTATCTCCGCCATAAGTAATTTGGAAGCAGCTTTTCGTGAACAAATCACATGAACTCTCGCAGCTTTAGCCTATGTCCATAACAAATGGTGAAGGCTCTCTATGCGTAGGCTTTCTCCAGTGGTAGCTTGCTGAACAGTTACATGTAATGTGGCTCGGAGGTAATCGGCGACGGGAAAATGATGGGTGGTGAATTGATGGCGGGCTTTGGATTCGGATGTGGATGATGGGCGTGGATGATGTATGGATGGTGATAGATGGGACGGGTAAAAAATGGATGTGGATGATGGGCGCCGTGGATGATGTATGGATGGGGCGTATGGATGGTGGTCAGGAGCTCCGCCCGGAGATGGGACGGGTAGGGGGCCGGAGCTCGAGCTCTGACATGATCGGCGACGGAGTCACACGGAAAAGGACTGCCGGCAAAGGTCCATTTCGTTTGGACCTTAGCCTACGCCATTTCTATGATACAAAGTCACCTAATGCAAATAGGTGGAGTGCAGCGAAAGCTTGAGGTCCAACGTGTGGTTTTCTGTTCAAAACGATAGGCCAAAAGAACAAAAACGACTGTCCATTCTTCGTTGCAATAATACAAGAACGAGAAAATTTTTCCTCGCTGGCCTAATCGGTAGATTTTCCCTCATGGTCGAAGATGGTCATCAGCTAAATCCTTTGCAAAATCTTCGATGGCAATCGGTGAAGTTCTTTTCAAGACCTCCGCGAGCTACAAAGACGTTCCTTGTAAGACCTCCGGTGGATTCAGAGCATTTCTTCTCCGATGAGCTTTGGCATAGTTCCAAATCAATTTCGCCGATGAATTGGCACACTTCCCATTAAGTCTGTCGAGTGAATCAGAGTATTTCCCATCATTGCCTCCAATTGACTTCGGAGAGGTTTCTTCCAAGTTTGTCGATGGCTTGGACAATGGTTTTTTCATCTCTCGGATGGCTTCAAGAGTTTCTTTCATCTCCTTCGATGGGATGGGCTTCGAAGAACTTTATGTTAACTTTGTCGTTGATTAATTTTTTGTCCATGGTATTTCTCTCTTTTGCATACTTCCTTTGCAAATATTAATGTTTTAAATAATTTGAATTTTAAATAAAATCAAATAATTATTTAAATTCAATATATGTTAAACATTGAGATTACATAATGTAAAACTAATCTTTACCCAAAAGTAACTTTACAGTGGCAAGAAACCAATAATGTAGACCCGTGCTAACATTGTTGGAGGAAAATTTTAAGCCTTCATAACTTGTTCACACGAAGTCGGATTGAGGTACCATCTTTTTCACTATGATGTAAGTCGAGAGGCACTTATGGTGACTTAACTAACCATGTCATTCAAGCATTCCATATGTGTAACGACCCTGGCACTTTTGGGCGTCAGATTTTAATTTCGTGAGTTGCGTTGGGATTGCAATAGCGAGAATCATTTGATTGACTTGTTTTCGAGAATAAAAATTCACTATGACAGACACCAAAAAAATCAAGCATTTTTTAATGAAAGTTCAAGTTCCACATTCGATTTTAATTCATTCAAAATTGATTCCCCGAGTTCCTATGTCATCTATGATGTATAGGGACTCAATTCATCCTTTGATATTTTAGTGATGTATCGGTAGCACAAAATTATAAATCCTCCAAAACAACTAACTAATGTCAAGTGCGCTTAGTATTGTCTAGGAGCCGAAAGGACTGAATTTCTCCCAAAGTGCATTTTAGACCCAACACAAGACCAATAGGTGTTGTGGTTAACTGATCTAATGCTAGGAAATGCTTTCACAATGAATATTTAGTGAAAACATCAAGAAACGCAAAGCAATCAAGCTAGTACAATGTGCGCGAAGAAAGCCACTAGGGACACAACAAACTTAATTATGAATGCAATCTAAAGTGGGTTAGGCATATTAGGTGGGTTAGGCATTGAGAATGTAAGGAGATTGATTGATGAGCATAGCAAGAAGGGATACGAGCTTGGAGGGGGATGAGATAGGCCTCAAGACGAAAGTGGGTTATGCTGACCTAATCAACGTTGGTGAGAGGGAGAAGATTGCCATTGATGTGCTCGATGACGACGCGGGGTGAAATACTTTCGCTGATGCATTTGCGACAAGAGAGAGAGACTTGTCTATGGGTAGCACGTCGGGGAAGAAGAGGTGAACCTCTTCGATAAGCAATGTAATGAAGCGAAAGGGAGGGAGCATCGTCGATATGCGATGTATCAACACGAGTGGAAGGAAGTCAGTGAGTGAAAGGGGTGTGTGCGGAAAATATAATCATGTGGACAATACTGATGTGTCAGAGTTGATCACACACACTTCGCTGATGATAATAACGTGTGCAGTAAGGTTTAGCGGAAGCGCGGTGGAGCATTAGTCAAATTCGAAGGATGGTGGCCTATGTATTGACAAATGAATCAATGGCGTGCCAATGCGATGGTGAAAGAAGGTTGTGCTCGCTAGTATGCAATGTATCATCACAGGAAGAGGGACCTCGTTCAAGTGCCAATCGATGGGTAGAAACGAGAAGAGAAGAATTGCAAATGATAAGGCGAGGAAGTGTGAGGAAAAATTGGGATTAGTTATTTAAACGAGAGAGAGAGAGAGAGAGGGTCCTAGTACGAAGAATTGGAGGGGGGCCCAATTTCTTGTCTTGGAGAGATGCTAATATAAGAAAATTAGGAGGTTGTTGTGCGTGTGCAACAAACGGTGATACAATGGGCGAAGCTAGAATGTTTGCTAGTCTTTCCTAGCTGATAAGTAGAAAATGTAGAGGGTCATAAACTTACTCTTTAGTTCAAAAATTCCGGAAATAATATGCAACAATTACCTGAAAGATTCCATCGTGGTGGAGCTCGTCTATTGTAAATAAAGGACGAATGCTGATGAGACTTGTTTCCTTAAGCTGCGTCGATGATCCAGGTTGGTATCTTCATCTTGGCGCTGGTAAATAGGTTTGGGATAAATAAATATTTTTCACTAGGTGCATATATATGTATCTCATAGGTGTTTCTCCACTTCCTGCAAGTGTCCATAATAGCCCCGATGGAGTTACCACGATGTCACAGAGCTTTCTCCCCTACCAGTTAGTGTCCATAGCCCCAGTGCAGATATATGCATGTCCACTAGTTTGGTCAAACTTTCCTTTCCATTACTTAGTGTGTGGATGGTTCTTCGTTGCAACAAGAACGAGAAAATTTGTCCTCGCTGACCTAATCAGTAGATTTTCCCTCGTGGTCGAAGATGGTCACCAGCTAAATCCTTTGCAAAATCGTCGATGGCAATCGATGAAGTTCTTTGCAAGACCTCCGCAAGCTACAAAGACGTTCCTTGTAAGATCTCTGGTGGATTCAGAGCATTTCTTCTCCGATGAGCTTTGGCATAGTTCCAAATCAATTTCCCCGATGAATTGGCACACTTTCCATTAAGTTTGTCGAGTGAATCAGAGTATTTCACATCATTGCCTCTGATTGACTTCGGAGAGGTTTCTTCCAAGTTTGTCGATGGCTTGGACAATGTTTCTTTCATCTCCTCAGATGGCTTCAATTGTTTCTTTCATCTCCTTCGATGGGATGGGCTTCAAAGAACTTTATGTTAACTTTGTTGTTGATTAATTTTTTGTCCATGGTATTTCTCTCTTTTGCATACTTCCTTTGCAAATATTAATGTTTTAAATAATTTGAATTTTAAATAAAATCAAATAATTATTTAAATTCAATATATGTTAAACATTGAGATTACATAATGTAAAACTAATCTTTACCCAAAAGTAACTTTACAGAGGCAAGAAACCAATAATGTAGACCCGTGCTAACATTGTTGGAGGAAAATTTTAAGCCTTCATAACTTGTTCACACGAAGTTGGATTGAGGTACCATCTTTTTCACTATGAAGTAAGTGGAGAGGCACTTATGGCGACTTAACTAACCATGTCATTCAAGCATTCCATATGTGTAACGACCGTGGCACTTTTGGGCGTCGGATTTTAATTCCGTGAGTTGCATTGGGATCACAATAGCGAGAATCATTTGATTGGCTTGTTTCCGAGAATAAAAATTTACTTTGACAGACACCGAAAAATCGTGCTCAAAGGCATTTTTTAATGAAAGTTCAAGTCCCACATTTGCTGCGAATTCATTCAAAATTGATTCTGCTAGTTCCTATGTTATCTATGATGTATAGGGAATCAATTTATCCTTTGATATTTTAGTAATGTATTGGTAGCACAAAATTATAAATCCTCCAAAACAACTAACTAACGTCCAGTGCACTTAGTACTGTCTAGGAGCCGAAAGGACTAAATTTCTCCCAAAGTGCATTTTAGACCCAACACAAGACCAACATGTGTTGTGGTTAACTAATCTGATGCTAGGAAATGCTTTTACAACTAATATTTAGTGAAAACATCAAAAAATGCAAAGCAGTCAAGCTAGTACCATGTGCGCAAAGAAAGCCACTGGGGACACAACAAACTTAATTATGACTACAATATGAAGTGGGTTAGGCATAGTAGGTGGGTTAGGCATTGAGAATGTAAGGAGATTGATAGCAAGAAGGGATTTGAGCTTGGATGGGGATGAGATAGGCCTCAAGACTAAAGTGGGTTACGCTGACCTAATCAACGTTGGTTAGAGGGAGAAGATTGTCATTGATGCACTCGATGGCAATGAGGGGTGACATCCTTTCGCCGATGCATTTGCAACAGGAGAGAGAGACTTGTCAATGGGTAGTGTGTCGAGGAAGAAGAGGTGAACCTCTTCGATAAGTAATGTAATGAAGCGAAAGGGAGAGAGCATCATTGATATGTGATGCATCAACACGAGTGGAAGGAAGTCAGCCAGTGAAAGGTGTGTGTGCGGCAAAGATAATCATGTGGACAATACTAATGTGTTAGAGTTGATCACGCGCACTTCATTGATGATAATAACGTGTGCAGTGAGGTTTAGCGAAAGCGCGGAGGCGCATTAGTCAATTTCGAAGGATGGTGGCATATGTATCAACAAATGAATCAATGGCGCGCTAATGCGATGGTGAAAGAAGGATGTGCTTGCTAGTATGTAATGTAGCGGAACAGGAAGAGGGAGCTCGATGAAGTGTGAATCGACGGGTAGAAGCGACAAGAGAAGGAATTGCAAATGATAAGGCGAGGAAGTGTGAGGAAAAATCGGGATTAGTCATTTAAATGAGAGAGAGAGAGAGAGGGTCCTAGTACGAAGAATTGGAGGGGGGGAGAAGTTTCTTGTCTTGGAGAGACGCTAAGATAAGAAAATTAGGAGGTTGTGCGCATACAACAAACGATGATAGACTGGGCGAAGCTAGAATCTTTGCTAGTCTTTCCTAACTGATAAGTAGAAAATGTAGAGGGTCATAAACTTACTCTTTAGTTCAAAAATTCCAGAAATAATATGCAACAGTTACCTGAAAGATTCCATTGTCGTGGAATCACGGACGATGCTTGCATATCGACTAGTGGAGCTCGTTTGTTGTAAATAAAGGACGAATAATGCTGAGACTTGTTTCCTTAAACTACGTCGACGATCTAGGTTGGTATCTCCATCTTGGTGCCAGTATATAGTTTTGGGATAAATAAAGATTTTTCACTAGGTGCATATATATGTATCTCGCAGGTGTTTCTCCACTTCCCGCGAGCATCCATAATAGCCCCGATGGAGTCACCACGACGTCACAGACCTTGCTCTGCTACCAGTGAGTGTCAATAGCCACAAAGAAGATATATGCATGTCCCCTAGTCTTGTCAAAATTTCCTTTCCATTCCTTCCAGGCTTGTTTAATGCATGCTTAAGATTCGATGGATGGGGAAAAAGGTGGCCTTTTAGTCTGATAGGGAATGACTAAAAGATTTTGAGATTTAGTTGTACATTTGTTGCACCTGGCTACATAAAGATATCCCTTTTAGTTTTCATCCTTTAGACTTTGACACTTCACCTTTCACGTGAGCATCTACTTAGTGTGTGGATGGTTCCTCCATTACATAGGATTTTCTCGCTAGCCAAGATGCAAGGATGACCGTTGATTAGCCACTATGCTTAGTCATGGTCTAACTATTGTCACAACTTCCCCAGATAGTTCTAATTCATGTTCAAACAAAGACCCCTAATTCTACTCATGAGCTAAGAAAGAGATGCAAGTTGATTTGTGCCTGCTTCCAATGTGAAAGTGTTTCCTGTGAAAAGAAAAACGGAGGTGAGAGGTTTGTATGTCATCAAATATAATCAGAGATCATAAGACCAACAAAATTTAATAGTTGAACTTCTTTCGAGGGAAAAAATGATAAATAAGGGAAGAGAAGAGATGATGTATTCATGATTAGAGATGAACTCAGTCCAATTCCTTGTTTCAACTGAAAAATTAATCCTTTTATATGAATGGCAATCAACAATATGCAATTAGGAAAGAGAGTGGACTGATAAGGAAATCATAGATTGAGTGTTTCCAACAGCTTCAAGGATATTCAAGTATTCGAACCAGCCAGAAGTTTGCAGCCTCTTTATACAACTAATCCATGTGAAAGCTTATACATGTATTACTTCATCCATATGGGTTTTGGTGTTGGTGTTGGCTGAGAGTTACACCTCTCATCATGAGTTTATGAAGACTTCCAATTCCATTGTGCAGTCTTATGATTCAGTGGGCAAGGGTTGGCCAGGACTCCACTTCGTTGTCCATAAAATTTCTTTACTTTGGTCTTACAAGATATTCACTTCCTCCCCACTTCTCCCAGCTCTAGAAATGACGTTAGATGTGCATGATCAATTCAAATCCTTTGAAGATGTGTGTCTTCCTCAAAACTTATCTTTCCTTTCATGTGGATATATCTTTCCATGACCAAAATCTGGGAAACCTTTCTAAAAATCCTTACCACAATAATTTGAAAACAATAATCAAAATATGTCTGGATGTTTGAGATCAAATCATGTGTTACCTATTCCAGTTGTCAGGAAACAAAGTAGACTTGAGTTTGAGTGTGGGTTTGTCTGATGGAATCTCACCTTTTGGGTAGCAAACAACTGTAGTTGTAACTATGATTGGTTTTTCCCTAACGAAGTGTGCTTGAGAGCCATTTGGTTGATCAATATCCTTGAGATTAGATCTCACTTAAGGTAGATCAAAGAAGGTTGAAACTTGATACTATGTTCCTTGAGGCATATACTAGATGTGAAGTACACTTATTATTTTCCCCTATGATTGAAAAAAGAATTTAACATTGGGAAAATGATAAATGCATCATAAAGTCCCAGGCGTACCCTCTATCATAGAGCAACAATCTCTTCAATGAATTATGCTCAATAGGCACCATCCTGAGTAAGGCTATGAACAGTCGATGCAATTCCCTTAGCTTGGTTTCTGTCTTGTTCTACTTGCCAAGTATTCCTCAAAGGTACTCTTCCAGCATCTTAGGATAACTTGTTTTCTAACTCTCAGCGTCAGAGTAAATGTTGTTGAAACAAGTGAATTTCACAATTGAACTTCTCTGAGAATTCATGCACATGGTTCATTCGTGATTATGGAGGAAAACAAATATTAAGCCAAGATTTTCGTCAGAGAAAAAAAAAACATCAAATGAAAATAAGAAAAATTTGTTGAAAGGCAATTTAAACTAAAGTAACCATCATGAATTGCAAACTAGACTAATTAGTAGATGGTAGTCTTTATTGAAGAAATCAAAACAAATCGAAATCTAAGCTATGTAACTGAGAAAGGAAGCAAACATCTAAAATATGAAAGCATAAAGTAAGTAAATAAAACTATGCTATTCCTATTTCTAACCTACCCTACATTGGCTGAAAGAAGGCTAGGTGTAAGCGTAGTGTCAATGGAGCCATTCAAGTAACTCCAAACCTATGATTTCATATTGGTTGAAGGCCAATTGTGGGGGATGAAGCAGGGTGGGATGAAAGATAGGAAGAATTGATTCAAGACAATCTCCACTCGGCAAGTTAAATTTAGTGGAATTATGATTCGCAGTGCATGCAGCTATGTAAGATTCCTCCAACCATGACTCAATTATGTCATAGAACCTACAACGATCATCATATGATTGTTAGGAGAAATTACAAAGTGAGTGACGTACCTGGTGAGACTCACAAATGAAATTTTGGTGCAATGTTTTTTGTGTGAGAGTCTCAAAGTGGGTGGAATTGTTCATCCAAGGGCTCAAAGTAAGACAATAAGCATCTGACATAATTATCGATTGGAAATGGAGTACTTCATTATTGATGCAAACTTCCCTGGGTCCATATTTCACATACCACACATGCTGAGAGGAGAGATGATGGCAGATTGTTTGAGGGAAACATTGAGCAAAAGATGACTCCAAATCTTCTGCTATGACATAAATGAAATCATGTGAAGAGTGTTGGAGGATTAAAACAGAATCCAAGGATGAGTGACACATCTTCCCCTGAGGATTAATGGGTAATTCTAGAGTAGATTGAGACGATGATATTTCCTAGTTTGGCTCAATGTTTCTTATGATGTGCATGGTGATGGGTTCTTCGTTTGATGTGATTTATTCATGAGGATCTAGGACATCGTTATGCTTTGCACACTTTGTATTTTATGTTGTTAACATCTGTGTGTCAATGTCATAAATTTCAGATAGTGTAGGACTAGTGAATGATAGGTTAGTGTCCAAATTCAATTCCGAAACGGGAAAGTAGTTATGGAAAATAGGATTATCAAAATCAAATTATGATTTAGTATGTTCTGGAAATTTAGATTGTGAAGGATTAAGTGTCATAGATGGATTGCCATTAGGAATGAATGATTGATCAATCAGGGTTGAGCACTCTTCTTGGTCTGGTTTATCATTCGATGTTTCATCATTAAAAAGGCAATGAAGAGTGTAATGCATGATAAACAGGTGGTTGTTCATGTGAGTTGTGTTCCAGAGTTTATACTTTAAGGCTCTAAAGTATACTTTCAAGGCATCCGAAAAGGTAGAGAGAGTTAAGGGTAGAAAGGTCGGTCATACGAAGAAGGGCTATGGCTGGTTTCTTAATTGTCTCTGTCTAGCTTCCTAGCTTTCCTGGATACTAATATCCCTTTCAATTTCTGCCCACGAATGTTCTAACTCAACCCGGTTGCTAGTTGTTTGTAAGATGGTGTTGAATCAATTTAAAGCGATACTTGTTTGGTTTGATAGGCCGGGTTCGATATTGGGTTGTCTTTTAACTGGTACAATCATGAGGGATAAAGACTAAAATGATAAATTCTTGTTTTTTCTTTTAGGGTTTGCTATTTTTGTTTCAAAATATGTAAGAAGAACTCCAAAACCTTGAATTAATAGTATGACAAAACTAAAGGCCGTTTCCGATATCTGAGTTAAATTTTGAAAAGGGAATATGCATGAAATGAAAAGAAAACATAAAGCTGTTGAACAAGGTGAGGCATCAATTAAAGAGGAATCTCACTTTGTGACAGAAGAAGAAAATAGTTAGGAAAAATTCTTAATGAAGCATATGATATTGAAATCTAAAACATTTACAGGTCTTGTACCTGCTGATAGCTGATACATAGGAAAAACTATAAATGATTAAATTGCAAGAATAATTAATCACCACAGTAGAGGTTGTACTAAATTGCACTTAAGCATTCATCAAAGAGATATATGAAAAATATGACACAACAGAGAAGCACATAACTCAAACTTGACCAGATCTGGAATCTTCAATCTATATTTGTATTAATTCAAAAATATCTTCAAATTCTTCTTTACAATGCGCCCAGAAAAATCCCTCTTTCAGTCTCATGAAATTATACTTATACAAGATCACCAATACATTGATGGTTGGTGATTTCCTAACTCCTAGGGGCAAATAGTTGCACAAATGAAAACCTTAACCGTTTGCATGATTATCTTTTATTTTTCTATCGTCACGACAATATAAGCTTTCAAAATGATACTTCATTGTTTTATTGAAGTGTCTCCTTCTTTCGACCCAATACATTCAATACATTTTTCAAGAAAGTGTACAAAATTTTTGGGAGGCTCTGGAAAATCCTTTGCTTCGAATAGATAAAATTTTCTCTGAATTTTTGGAAGCCGGTCTTCATTCCCCTTACCAGAAAACTTAATTGATTGCAATTTTAAGTTTGGCTTCACCAGCCACCTGTCTATTAGGGTAACATCAATTTCCTTTAATTGTGAAATTTCCATCTGAATTTTGTTCAAACCCTCTTTGAAATTCAATTGGTGTCTTACAATGTTTATCTGCCATAATTGCCCACTGCAATTATCTCTTCCAATACCTAATGATCCCTTGTCCAACAAATCAAATATTTCTTCGCAATCATCTTTGATTTCTTTGGTTATTTTCTTGTTTTCTGCTATGTTAGTTTCCCATACTTTGAGCATGATATCGCCTTTGATCTTCTCTGCGACAGATAGATTTGGAGTTTTCGATACCTCTTTGTTTTCTAAACATACAACTGCCCTTTGGAAAGTGGCCCTTGTTGCTTTAGTTTCTTTTTCTTTAAAAATAATATTATCAAAATAATTGCTTACTTGAAAATAATTCTAAAAAATCTCTACTTTGGAGATTTAATCTATGTTGCTTGCCTTCTATCTTCGTATGTACTTCCAGTGACAGGTCCTGAAAAACTTTCAAGTCTATCACCTGATTCTGAATGGAATTCAATCTCTCCTGCAATTGTCTCACTAATTCCTCTTGTTGGGTTGCCTTCCCTTGATTGTTTTGCAGTTTCTTATACAACTCGTCCAAGCTAGACTTAAGAAATTTAATTTCTTGCTAGTTGGCAGCTCTAGCCTGCTCTAGACCTTTATTTGTTTCTTCTTTGATATTTTTCTCGGTATCTTTTAGTTGGTTTTGCAACTGGAGTATCCTGTGGTTACTTTGTTTCAATCTTGTTCTCATATTGTCAACAATGAATAGATTTAATGTTGCCAGAGCTCCCATGGAGCCCGTTACCTCTATAGCAAAACCTTCCTCTTCCAAGTTCTGCCCATCTACCAGCACCCTGTGTTTCTTTACCATGCCACCTTCTCTCATATACATCTCCTGCTTTAATACAACCTTCCTCTTTTTACTGAAAAAGTAATCAGAGGGAGGTATTTCTTCTCTAGATACAGGGGCGAGGTCACTAGCATATATGACTCCTATCTGAGGGAGCCCAAAAGTAGACTGTAAAGGGATCAAGGAAGTAATGTGATTACCCAACTCTGTGGATTTTTTTTCCCCTGTTGTCTTGGGGGTATCAACATGAACAGTAGATGATGAAGGGGGAGTAGATTGACTGGACTCGGGAGGTGTCACAGACCTTCTTTCTTTTTCTACTCCTGGATTCTTTGTCTGTGGGACTTCTTTGTTTTGTGAAGACCCATCAACCCCCTGTGGATTTTCCTTGGTGTCTGCTTTATCCTGTGCTTTCTGTCCGAAACTTGGGGGAGTGTTTTCTTGTTCTGGAGGAGGTGTTGTTTCTTCTCCTTGTAGTACCTTGGGAAAACCACTTCGTCTGTGTCTCTGGAAGGTTAGAAAACTGGTTTTCAAGTCATATGGTAATGTCTGTACCCTGTCTAACACCTCTTCATAGGTTTTGGCCCCTTTGAAAATGTCATCGCGAGGGGATTCCTCATGTTCATACGCTTTCATGCCACATTGAGCTATGTGATTTCCCACTATTTGATAAGGGTCGTGTTTCTTGTGTTCAAGATCCACCAACTTGACCTCCTTTAGAGCTGCAGCTTCAACCTTGGAATGACCCAAGTTGAGTAGCAAAAACCTCCCAATCTGTATGTGAAAGACTGGCCAAAACTTCTTCTGAGCTGTCTTTAGTTCTATCCCAATATCGCCTGTTATTATCTGATGAGCTACCTCCCTGCACACCAGTCTGTCATGGAGGAATTTTGAAAGTGCATGAGGAGGGATCGAACATTTGAAAACCCTGATATAGGAGAAATTCTCCTCAATAAACCAATTGACAACCTCCTTGAGGTTTCCTATGACCGACTCTGAAATACGGGGGGGGGGGTGCACAGCCATACAACATATGATGCACCGGTATCACCACGAAATGACAAATTTCGTAAAAATAATCCTTAGCATTTTCTTCCCACAACTTAGAATGATATTCATGAATGGGTTTAGTGCAGGTTGGGTTCCAACTCTAATTCATCAAAGGGAAAGGAGTCGTGAAACATATAGCATCCATAATGTATGCAGACATGTAAAAGGCTACTGGTCAGACATTGGATCTCACGATTTGATACTCTATAACCTCCTTAGCTAGGTTATCTGATAGAATCTTGTTCCAATTGAAGCTATAGCCTTCAGCTGCTTCATGTAAAAGGGGCACCCATTCTGCAGGGAAATGGGTAGGAATTTTCTTCCCAAAAAGTTTACATAGCATCATAGCCACATAAACCATGTACTCATTCAATGAGGCTATGGCATAAACGCTATGGGTATCGGCCCTGAATTTTTCTAGGTGTCTCCACCAGTCTTTGATTATGCTGAGGTATGTTTGATCTGCCTCTGTGCATTCTTTCCTTTGAAATTCACTTACAAACTCTTTATTATAATTTTACTTAGAATTGAGATACAGTTTGTACATTACTTGTATGTGCTCTGGCTTGAAAGAGCCGATGACGACCCCTCGACTGTCCAAAATGATTCTCTTCTACACGCCTGTCCTCTCTAAAGCCAAACTGATCATATCATTGTATGTCATGAGTCGTGGGTGCGTAGCTACTTTGCGCAGTTCAGACTCTGCTATGTCCTAGAGTTTGTTATCAAAATCATCGGGAAAATTCTTGATTTCGTAGTCCAAGGTTTCAAAAATTTGCCTCCAAGATTTGATGGAATAAATGGCATGCGGTGTAGTATCAGATATGACATCTCCTTTTGGGATTGAGCTTTTAGTTGCTTCTTCAATTTTCTTAGGCGCCTTTCTAGGTGCCATAATGTTCGCGCTAGAATGAAAACCTGTTTGCAGAAGGAAAATATATAAGCCTGGATAAATGCAACTCACTCCTGATTGTAAAAAACAAGAATAAAATTTGAACTACAGAACGTTTATTAACCTTTATCTTGTCTTACAATGAGTGTACTGACACAAGTGATAAGGAATTAATGTTTTAATGAGGAACGTATGCCTAGAGATACGCCTTCATGTCAAAAATATCTCCATTTGTCTATTATTAATACTGTCGCATATCAGCGATTTCAAACTGGAGTTTCGAAAGGACTACTTTCAACAAATCTCGAAATTTGAAACGCGAAAAGTAGTTTAGTCATTATTAATCTCATTTTAAACTAACTTAATTTAGTTTTAGACTTTGTTAAAAAAATTGTGATTTCGGAATTTCAGAATTTCGGGGATCCTGTACCCAAGAGGTATGTCATAAGAAAACCCTGAATCGCAAAATTGTGATGGGGTTAATTTAGGTGCTAATCACTTGTATAAATTCTTTAATTAATCGAGATTAGAAATTAATTTATTGTTTTCGGAAAAACAGGGATCGGGCATTCGAGAGTTGACATTTTGAAAGCACTTTGATACAAGAAAACCCGAATCGCGAAAGATTAATGAATTGTTGATTGTGTTTAAGATTTTAATTAATCACGACTAAAGGGTACTTTGTGAAACTGTTAGGGTCCTAACCCACACATAGGTAGATCAATATATTTGGATGTAATAAAGGTCAATATTAATAAGGCCTTTCAATAAAATAGAATAAGGCGGATGTAAGAAGACCTAATAGAATCTTTCGCTTCTAGAAGGATCTTCCTCTAGATGCTTCTCTTGATAGACATATTTAGTATAAATAAGGGTCGATGGTATGAAAACCCTATCTTGGAGACTATTGTAACAAAGCGCTGCTCGACAGGAGGTTTCCCCCTCGAAGAGGCCCGTGAACATTGCTTTTTGAATCAAAGTGTTATTTCTGTGGTTGTTCTTATATCATTATTGTGTTATTGTGGAGATTATGCTGGTTATATTACTGTTATTCTGTCATTTCTATCATTTTATTTCTGTTCTACATATTTATTATATCTGGTATCTTGCAAGTGGTATCAGAGCACTTTCCTTGGCAGAAATTGTGGGAATTTTTTTTTCAGGGTAGAGAAGTATTCTGGCAACTTTAAGCCACAGAGATCTATCGTTACGCGCATAAACCCATGGTTGAGGGATTCATACACGCAGGAAATACAAGTGGTTCTTCAGCGCACATCTGTTGGCCACCCTTGTAACCCCTGTTGGTACCCCTTCGAGTGGTAGCGCATCAGACAGCACCTGTGTACGGATCGGCCTAGATTTCCTGAATCCCTCTTTAGATAAACCTATCGGCCGTTGGACTGCTATAGTGTCACTGAGAACAACACTCGGAAAGATACTCTCTAGTACCTGGGTAGTCGGGTAGTATGGCTAAGGGTACGGTCTATCCTCCTTAGTTAGTGCCCTGAGATATTGGTCCGAGTACTACTGTTGGACCCCGCACGCATATCAGAGAGCTATAGCACAAGGAAAACCCTTATCTATAGAACCCTTGAATACCTAACCCTTGGGGAACAGAAACATAAACCAATTAAAACAAACTAGATCTATTGCCGTGCAACTATGTTCGGGTTGCCAAGTAAATACACATTTCTTTTTGGTTAAGCATTTGAGGATTTCATCACTGTAGTATTCTTCAGACCAGAGTATAACTCTGCAGGTGTAAAAAAAGTCTAGAAATTTTTTCACCATTATTTGAGACCTATTCCATTGGATTCATCTCTTCGCCCTTATCGCATTGATCCATGTCATTTTTCGGCAAAATTTTTTACCCTGCCCGCCCCTTTTCAGTTCACCCATCCTCATGGCCCATACTTGTAGCCAAGATATGGAAACTCATTTCAACACCTTGCAATCTAGGTTCCTCGAAACCCAAAAAGAAGTGAAACAACTCAGTGCTACTATTGCCTCCATCGATTCATCCATCAATACATCCATGCAGTCCTCAATGGAGGAAGTCAAACAAGAACTGACCACCCATCTTGAATTTGTCTTTGCATCACTCTACACCAAACTAAAGATCCCTACAAATGACCCTTTCTCTAAAGCATCTCCAAAGACCGAAGGCGAACATTCCTCCCATTCCCATACCTTTTAGCCCCATCACTTTCAACGTGACCTACGCCTTCCGCGAGTGGATGTGACCAAATTTGATGGCTCAGACCCCACTGGTTGGGTCACCCAAATGGAACATTATTTCTCTTTATATGGCATCACAGATGACTTGGCCAAACTCCAGTATGGTGTTCTCCGTCTAGATCAAGAACGTTGGCAATGGTGGCAATGGATAAAAACTTCCCATCAAGGGTATATTGCTTGGACCCAATTTGTGACTGAGCTTTATGAACTCTTTGACACAGACACAAACCATTTGGGCTGTTTGACAAAGTTGAAATAATCTGGAATAGTAGAAGACTTCATAGCTTCCTTTGAACGCCTGGATTTTCGAACATAGGGCATGACTGATGCTTTCTTTCAAGAGTGTTTTATCAATGGCCTCAAGGAGGAGATTTAGGCCCATGTCCTCATGGCTCAACCCTCGAGTTGGGTGGAGGCTACTAAAAGAGCTAAAGAAGCATAACAGGTTGTATCCTCTCAAAATCGAAAACCCTCCTTTATCCCTCGCCCTAAACCCGTCACTCCCACTACTCCCTCCGCCCCATTAAAGATCCAAAAATTGACCAGGGATGAAATGGCTGAACGCCAACTCAAAGGCCTTTGTTATAATTATGATGACAAATATTTCCCAGGCCACAAGTGTAAATAAAAAAATCTTTTTATGGCCATCTCTGAGGATATTTCAGAAGAGGATGTTGAAACTCCCCTTGTTTCTGAGTCACCTGAAATCACTGACATAACCCCTCCCTCAGACCCTCCCAAAGTAGAACCCGTCATTTCCCTCAATGCTCTCACTGGCTTCTCTGCTCCCCAAACCCTCAAGTTAATCGGTTACATCAAGCATCTGAAGGTCACCATTCTGGTTGATAGTGGAAGCACCCATAATTTTATTCATCGCCGCATTGCCCAAGAAACTCATTGCTACATCCATGTTGTCAACAATTTCCAAATCATGATTTCCAGTGGTGGTTCCATGAAATGTGGAGGGCACTGTGAAAATGTGCATCTCCAAATTGGTGACTACCACCTAAAATCCCATATGTTTGCTATCGACATGGGTGGTTGTGACATTGTGTTG
>JZKD02S1058979.1:175048-198862 GCA_000966675.3 Picea glauca | reverse complement strand
AATTACATGTGAAAAACTTATCTAGCCAATTCCACTTTAATGATAATTAACTTGCAAATAATTGAACTTGAAACAAACAACAATAATGTAATCACATACACAAGTTGGAAAAACAGAGTTCACCCAATTTGGGCTACCTCTCTAAGTCTGCTTCCAATAGAGACCTTCTTTTATTAATGCTCAAATACTTGTGTTTTACAATGACCCTTTTACATGTTGCTTAAATGCAGAAATGAAGTGTAATGTTAGATTCCTAGCGAAAAATCTTGAAAAATGCATACAAAATTCTCGAAAATCCATCAAGGCACCCCTTGGCATGCTTTACGGTGTAGCCTCATAACTTTGGTACCCTCAGGCACGAGTTATGAGACCAAACTTTGCAAAAATTAATTGTGTTTTACCTTGGGCCACATGCCATTAAATAGGGCACAGGCCCCCTAACCAACCTCTGAAATTATGGATATACATTATATGTAATTTGGCGGGTTTTATAACCAAACCCACACTTTAGGTGGATTGGTTAAGTCATTGGTAATATATATAGTAGGTCGGGGACTCAATCCCCACCGACCAAACTATATAACATTTTATGTTACAACGGTTTGGCATATAGTCAAAACTATATGTTATAAATAGTATCCCCCCTCCCCCCCACGTATTTCGTGGATAGATCCTTGTTTAGTGGAACGATTACATGATATACATATAGGCCAAGGGTCGAGAGCTTAGGCCCTCAGCGCTTTGGCTGCCCATTATAACTTTATTGTGAATTTAAATACAATTGCAACTATATATATGTCAAGTGACATTGTGGTAGCGTGTTGGTATGGAGGGATTTTTTAGACCTTTGGAGGTTATGGAGGTCACGGGTCTGACCCCCATCGACTCCATAATTTTACACACACTAACCAATATTGGCCAATGGGAGGTCACCACATGGTGGCCTCTCATTGGCTTGTACATGCCACTTGTCAATATGTCATTAAACCACTTGTGCTCACTTGTCATCTTGCAATTCGTCCACCTGTAGGTACAATCTACCTAGTCAGATGCAAATAACTATGTGCCACATGTCACCCTTGCAGTGGTGACATGCGTCACCCCTATTTTTCCATGTACTTTGACCTTTGACCTCATTGACTGGAACTTTGACCGCTTATAACTTTTGCTTACAAACTCTGTTTGACTTACCGTTTACACCATTGGAAAGATGACGATGAGCTCTTCACAATGATGTTGTTTTCGTAATGATTTGAGATGGTCAAATTTTGAGCATTATTGAACCATTATGGATCTTTGTGGATGTTTCAGATCTTTCTGGACCTCTGTGAGAATTCATGGATCCTCCTGGATCATTCCTCCCCATTGAAGGACTTTTGGACCACCAAAAATTTTGATTACTCAGCAACTAAGTGCGGGTAGAGTTCGTTCACCCTTATGATCTCTATCTATTTTTCTTTACTTGGTTTTACCCCTTTAAGACCATCTCGAAGATATTCCACATCACCTTGTTGTGAAGCTCTGATCCTTCCATCGAGAATGACATCTTCCTGTAGCTCATCCAACTACTCTGGAGAAAAATCATCAACTTTTAAAACCTGAATGCTTTCATCTTGATCCATAATCATAGGAGGCTCATAAAGCTTCAAATTCTCAACATTTACTATTGAATACATTTGCATGTAGGCTGGTAGATCTAAATGAAATGCATTAGTACCAATCTTCTCTAAGATCTTGAACTATCTTGAACGGACCATATCAGATTGGCCTTAGTTTTTTACCTCCACCTTTCATTCTATATTTTTTGATATGTAACCATACTTGATCACCGGCTTCAAACTGATGATCCACCTGATGTTTATCGTGCCTTGCCTTATACTTTTCTTGGATCTTATCCAATTGTTCCTATACTTCTTGATGTACATGTTGAATCTTTTGAATGAACCTTTTATCTTTATCTATATCATCATGTCCATCTTCTTTACTTGCTTCTCCAAAAAAAATTACATAGGTGATTTAGGCAAGTACCCCAAACATACTTCAAAAGGATTTTTCTGAGTAGACAAATGCATAGCATGATTATAGGCATGCTAGATATAAGGTAATTGTTCATCCCATAATTTAGGATTCTTCTGCAGTATCCTCGAAGTAGATGTACCACTGTTTTGTTCACCACCTCTATCTATCCTTTTGTCTGTGGTTGAAAACTCGTGCTCTTCTTCAACTTAGTGCCCATCAGCTCCCATAAATGAGACCAAAACTTTCCCAAAAAATGAGAGTCTCGATCTGATATAATATGTGTCGAAATTCCAAAATGAACCCATACATTAGCAAATAACACATGTGTTGTCTGCTCAACTGTGACATGTTTCTTTCATGGCATTAGAACACACATTTTGTTTAATCTGTCCACTATGACATATAGATAATCATGACCTATCCTGGACATCGACAAACCCCCTACAAAGTCCATGGAGATACTTTCCCATGGATGTGAAGGTACTGAAGTGGTGTATATAGTCCTAACTTTTTGTTGCTATGCTTACTTGTGGCACACATGACACACACTTTTATATACTTGGAAACTGTCTCGTTCATTTGAGGCCAATAGTAATATCTTTGTAATTATGAAACTGTCTTACCAACCCTGAAATGACCAGAGATGAGAGATGTATGAGCTTATTTGATTACATTCACTCTTTCATCTCTTGGTATACATAGTTTCCCAAGATGATATAACAAACTGTCATGCATATAGTAATTTGACTATTGACTGTCCTGAGTTAATGCATCATATACTTTTTTAAAATCATCATCCCTATCATATTTCTCTACATAGATTTCATGTGCTAAAGTATTATACCTGAGTATTGTAGATGTATTAATTATCGGTCTTGATAACATATCTGCAACCTTGTTATGAATAGCCCTCTTATACTTGATTACCAAACAAAATTGTTGTAGAAAACCCATCCACTTGAAGTGTTGTGACTGTTGTAACTTGGTCTGTGACTGCAAATACTATAATGGCGGATGATCCGTATGAATTATTGTCTCCTTTCCCATTAAATAATGCTTCCATTTCTTTACACTTTGTACCAATGCATATAGTTCCTTATCATATGTTGGATAATTAATCATAGCTTGAGTGAAAGTCTCAAAATGATAACATATAGGTTTACCTCTTTGCATAAAGATTGCTCCCATGGCATATCTACTTGCATAAAAACTGCTCCTATGTCATATCACTATCATGAGAACAAAAATTTACTTGTGCTAACAAGTCTCTTCATTTTCCCTGTGCTCACTAAAGAAACATTAGTTTTGATGTGATGAGCTCTGACAATATATTCAACTCCATCCTTGAGAAGGTGATATTTATTTCTTCTTGATAGAACACAACCATTCTGTCAAATAAATATGGACTACCAAAGACAATGTCAAAAATGTCAAGAGGCACAACATCTAACTTGACCTCGTCAAAGAACTTAGATGTAATTGCAAACATGATCTTACACTGCTTTGTACATGCAACTTAGCATTGTCACACCCCCAACCTAATGGATATGGAATTTTGTGAGGTGTTGTCTTCAATCCCAGCTTCTTAACAATTGCTTTAGATATTAGGTTAACTTGAGATTCACTGTCAAATAAAGTATCTACCTTAGTATGCTTGACTATAACTCTGACATGAAAAAACTCGCTTCTCTTCTTTTGATCGATATCACTTTCCATTTTGGCGGACATAATTGAAGAATTTGTATTGATAACTGATACATCATTGCTCCCTATGGACATGATCTTGGATTCATCTCTGAAATATGACCCTAGATCTTAATGAGTTGATACAACAATCTTCTACTTCCCTTTATCCTTGAATTTCTTCGGTCATAATTTTGGATGCAACTTCCAACATTGTGATTCCTCATGTCCCTTTTTCGTTCAATGGGAACATGTAGGTCTTTGTAATGTCCTCATTTTGGGACATTATAACAATACAGAGTGTTATGCCTACCAAAGTAGCCAGATAGGGGTGACAGAGAGTTTAGGAGATATTGAGGGGTTTTATTGGGCCCGAGTTGCATCGTTCATCATCAATATCCATTCCGCATAGCTTGGCTTTGGTTTCATTACATTCCGACGATTTCCGTAATTTTGAGTTTTTATGGGTCATATCTTAATTAAATTCACTAAGAAGGTCATAATGGGCATATTAATTGGAGAAACCTCTTAGTGTAATATCTCATCGAAATCGAGATGAAGAACATTACAGGATAAGATGATGAGAAGTGACTTTCAGTGGTCGAAGAAGCCATAAGGATGGATACATAACTTTTTAGAGGTAAAATTGTTAATTAATTAATTAATTAAATGATTTATTCAAGGAATAATAAAATAAATTAAAAGTCACTTGGAGGGAAAAGGTCAACAATGAATTAGGGTTTCGGGAAGCTATAAAGGAAGGGTAAAGCAACCTAATTCAGAATTATGTTATGATTTGATGTTGAGATATTTGCAGAGGAGGAGGAAATCGACCCCCTTGTTGTTTTGTGGGTTTCTAGAGGAAACCACCACCATTGATTGGTTTCAGTGTTGAGAGACACACCCTAGCCTATCGAAGATACCATCCAGGTATTTCACTGTGCATTACAAGTATCCAATTCAGTGATTGCGCAAGGGTTAGAGAGAGGGTTTGTGTGGCCGCTTGAGGTAGTTCAGTATTTGGTCGATTCCTTCCGACCCATTAAAGAGCCAGCCAGGGTACACCTATTGAGCCACTTGTCGTTAGTTTCTGATGGTGGAATCTCCCGGAAAGCAGAAAACAATCATTTAGGGTGGAGCTCTTGAGGAAGCACATTTGGGGTTCTAGGGGACATTCCAGAGAAAATATGAGGAAACCATTCCGACCCATTATAGAGGAGGCCATGATGATCATTTTGAGATATTCATCATCAGATTCCGCTGGTGGAATCACTAGGGCACACTCCTACAACCCAGGAGGTGAAAAAAACCCCAGGGGGTGACATCCAAAGCTTCAGAGGTCAAATCTTCAGCCCGACAGTCATCAGGATCAACCTAGAGGCCAGGGTGCTTCTTTTGAGACAGTTTCCAACTCATTCCGACGGGTATCGCCATCAGGGCGAGTTTTCCAGATTCTGCAGCAGTTACCGTGAGCTGCCATACTGCTTTTTGTCAATATATCCATGCATGCACAGACCAACATTCATTCTTCTGACCACGGGTATTTATTATCAATTGATTTGTATTCTAGTGATGATCCATGAGATATAACTGATGATTAGTATATCTACTTCCAGTTATTATTGTATTTCCTTCTTTTTCCGCATTATATGTATCAGTGAGTTGTTTTGTCCTTATTTCGCATGCATTGTCTTATACTACTAAAACACTTAATGAATTGAAACACACATGTGAAAATCACCAAGAATGTTCACACAATAACTCAAACACATTCAAAAACCCCCAGAGTATCAGATTTAGTGGTAAAACCGTAGTTCAACAATAGATATCTAGATCAGCTGGATTAAGGATATTTCAATGGTATCAGAGCCTTTTTCCTGCCATCCTTTGAAGAAGTGTTTCTCATGACCCCATGATTCCAGGAACAGGTGAAGAATACCTAGAGGGTCGAGGACATATTGGGGACGAGTACATTTAGTACCGCAGAGGTCATAGCAGAGATATGAGAGATAGAAACCGAAGGGATTACAACCCCTTCTACACTCAGTCAGATAGAAAGCCAGAGATAGATGACATAGAGCATATCAGTTCAGACACAGAGGCAGAGATAGAGGGGACTATGGGTGATAGGCATGAGACACTTGAGGGCAAGGGGAAAGGCCCCGAGATACATTTTGACATTACGCAGGCCATGTTGAATGACCTAGCTAGGGGATAGAGAGACCTGTTGATCACCATACAACATATGAACCTTAGTGCATAGATGCTCCTACATAGCATGAGAACTATAGGTGCCAATGTCATAGGAGGGCCTAGTGGTTCAAAGAGGAAACAAACAGGACAGAAAGGACATGATGAAGAGTTTTCAAATTGTTTGAGACAACATCAGGAGCTTCGTACGGAATTTCATGAAGACATGTCATTCAAGGATTTTTGCACCATCAAACAACCTGAGTGGTATGAACCCCAACTATCGGGGGACAAGAAGGGGAAGGTGCACATTGTTGAGGTACACTATGACAGTGAGGATGAGGAGGTGCATGAGAATGAAACCACCTATGCCTATTTAGAGCAGTCAGATGAGGCTAGTGACTCTTGCACATTTGAGGGACAGTGGGATGGACAGGATGATAGCGCATGTTCTTCATTTTCCCTACCAGGCAATGTTGAGACTTCAACACTTCAACATAGTGATGACACTTGTGAGGATTCATATGTGTTGGCACTTGGACGTGATGAGATTAGCTAGTTGGATGAACAACCCTCGGGTGTAGACGTGGCTTCCAGGAAGTCATGTATGGAGGTTGATGAGCTTCTTATAATGAGTGATCCACATTTTTCATCTTCTGAGTAACCTATGCTAGCCACGACACATGAGGATATCAGTGGCATTCCTGATATGGTAGAGGAGCCTTGTGTGGGGATTGTACACAAGGGACATATGGACCTACAGATCCAAGAGGAGAGGTATGGATTGGAGTTAGTTGACCTTACACATACCTATCAATATGAGGAGAGTGAGTCACCACTCTTGGAGATTCCATTGGTGGACCAAGTTGTGGAGACTGACAGATTGTTGGGACACTTACTCCCAGGATCGATCTACAATGATGAGGATGCACTCCTTATTGGTCGGGATGACCATAGCATGTGTCGGGACACATCTGTATGGGATCCAGGCACATATGATATTAGTAGGGTGAGTGCACAGGAGGATACAACTGTCCATAAAGGATATAGTGTGATTCATATGGGGGTCGCAGTTGGTGATGGCATGCAGTGGCATACAAGAGGACTCAATAGCATAGTGGAAAGTGGGCAATTCAATACCTTATCTTTTGAGGAGTGTGTTGTTGAGGATTCCATTATTGACACTAGCAGTGAGAGGCATGAGGTTGCACCTCAACAGGGTTGTGATCAGGGGTCACGACACTTGACAGGACAATTGAAAGTCAATGAGGACAGGATCATGGTAGCCACTAGATGCATTGATGATACACACACATTGGTGGAAGGATATTGTTGGAGGGCCTCGATGGCACATGATAGTTCAGATAGGGGAATTTCCATTGATGACTTCCATACACTCATGGAGAGAGTGACTGTGATGAGGTTCGACTACCAGTAGTTATTGATGGATAGGGATTACCTATTGGAGATTGGCAAGATGTATCACAGGGCAGTTAGGGATCAGGAGGTTGAGGTGGACCAACTCACTCATGAGTTGGTGAGCACACGAGGATTCTTGGAAGGAACACAGACAACCCTTCAAGAATCAGAGTCCGGATTAGATGAGCTCCTTGAGGAGACTAGTCAGAGATACACTATATCTATATCGACAAATAGTCAGATATGTTCCTCAGTTACATTGCTGGAGGATGTCTGGGTGTCACAGGGGCCACCATTCATGGGTAGTTCTGAGAAAATCGTTCATACACATACACATGAGGATTCCAGAGCCAGGGGAAGTTAAGAGGACACTTTCATTTGTGTTCCAGGATTGGTTGATATCCACACAGAGGTTGATTTGGCAGTACACCTTGGACATATGATGATGAGAGAGATGTACAGTGGGATTCATGGGGATGCATTGGATTGTAGGAAGGAGACACACTTAGTGGAGCATGGAGATTCCTATCCCTTTCAATAACACATAATTCTGGGAGATCACCTTCACAGTAGCAACAACTATCTGAGTGATGATGGAGGGAGAGTGATTGGCCAGTAGTTTGTGGAGTTATTATTGTTGTATCCTATAGTTGGAGTTTAGAAAATTATTCACCATGGGTGCTAGTGGAAGATTTTTTGGTCCAATCCTGGGGATTGACCAAAGCATATGATACTTTCCAGTCCTACAGTCAGTTACATATGTTTTTGTTAGCTTTTCCCGATACTTTCATCATTGACATCAGCATAGGGTGAGATAGAAAGTGGAAGGGGACATGGAGAGTTGGTAGGCCAAAACCACCTGACATGAGTGTATTTATTGCATACAGCAGGATAGGGGTGGATCATCAAAGACAGACAGTTGAGACCTTGGGCGTGATGGTGAGAATCTTAGGTTGTGGGATAGCAGATATCTTAGAGGGTGACACAAATTCAGATTCTCATTAGGATGAGGATGGAGGGCTTCTGACAGTTATCATTATGACACCTGAGCAGTTAGTGGGGATTGGAAGTGATGAACTTCCAATTTTCCCATGGGATCCTGGAGTCCATTTGGTTAGTGGGTTGTTTCATCTTATGATGGCCTAGGTTGCACTAGAGAGCAACATACTTCACTCTTGGATGGTTTTGAGAGGGCTTGCAGGGAATTTTTCTATGTGGCAAGACAGGTTCTCCCTATTGATACTCATGATCGAGTATGGAGGTGGTTGGGCAGATGATGATTCCACAGAGATACCTTTACAGGTTCAGCTTCTTGACAGTAGGCCCAATTTTCACAGGTATTTCAGCATGAGGATCCAGGAGTGGAGGATCCAATATGTATATTTTGAGTAGACAGTCATGATCATAGTTGTGCAGTGTCCGTGTGATGATCCCTGTCAGAGGCTAGCATGGGACCGTGGGATTACAGGGCTGGTCATTTCATTGACTGATGGAGATGAGTGGATCTTTGCTGGGGGAAGTCACTTTGAATTTCCAGTGAGCTTCAGTATTGGGGGGATCATGCTACTTGTTGGTGATTCGTTGAGGTCTTGTAGTACCTCACTATGGCAAAAACACATTCAGTTAGTGGAGGATGTGTTGGGGTTGGTACGGTATTGGAGGACAGACTCATTTTGGGTTGAGACCATGTGTTATTTGCAGGAGACTCATGGTATTGATATGTTACAAGACTATATTTCACAAGGCATTGCAGTTCACATTCTGATATGGGATCCATGGATTGGAGTGCTTGGTAGTTCAGTGTTTGATGGAGTTGAGTTTCGAGTAGAGTGGTTGCTCAGGGAGTTGACTGAGATTCTTTGGCCATTGATTATTCTACTTATCAGGAGCATGCGGGTCTCATGCGTGGTGAGCACCTGGAGAGGCCACATCTTGAGGGGAGTCTACCTTGTGTCACATAGGTGGATATGGGACCTCAATATCATATGTAATTGGATTCAGTTATTGCTTGAGGACAAGCTATATTTCGGCAGGGAGGACTGTAATGTCCCCATTTTGGGACATTATAACATTACAGAGTGTTATGCCTACCAAATTTATAACATTACAGAGTGTTATGCCTACTAGAGTAGCCAGAGAGGGGTGACAAAGAGTTTAGGAGATATTGATGGGTTTTATTGGGCCCAACTTGCATCGTTCATCATCAGGATCCATTTTGCATAGCTTGGCTTTGGTTCTTTTGCATTTCGATGATTTTCGTAATTTTGAGTTATTATGGGTCATATCTTAATTAAATTCACTAAGAAGGTCATAATGGGAATATTACTTGGAGAAACCTCTTAGTGTAATGTCTCATCAGAATCGGGAAGAAGAACATTAAATGAAAAGATGGTGAGAAGTGACTTTCAATGGTCGGAGAAGCCATAAGGATGGATAAATCACTTTTTAGAGGTAAAATGGTTAATTAATTAATTAATTAAGTGATTTATTCAAGGAATAATAAAATAAAGTAAAAGTCACTTGGAGGGAAAAGGTCAACAACGAATTAGGGTTTTGGGAAGCTATAAAGGAAGGGTAAAGCAACCTAATTTAGAATTATGTTATGATTTGATGTTGAGATATTTGCAAAGGAGGAGGAAATCGACCCACTTGTTGTTTTGTGGATTTCTGGAGGAAACCACCACCATTGATTGGTTTCGGTGTTGAGATACACACCCTAGCCTATCGGAGATACCATCCAGGTATTTCACCATGCATTACAGGTATCCAGTTCAGTGATTGTGCAGCTCAGCCAGTGAGGGTGCAAGGGTTAGAGAGAGGGTTTGTGTGGCCGCTTGAGACAGTTTAGTGTATGGCCGATTCCTTCGGGCCCATTAGAGAGCTAGCTAGGGCACACCTATTGAGCCACATGTCATCATTTTCTGGCGGTCGAATCTCTCGGAAAGCAAAAAACAGTCATTTAGGGCGCAGCTCTGGAGGAAGCACATTTCGGGTTCCAGGGGACATTTTGGAGTATATTTGAGGAAACCCTTCTGACCCATTACAGAGGAGGCCAGGATGATCGTTTTGAGCGATACATCGTCAGATTTTGCTGGTGTAATCACTAGGGCACACTCCTACATCCCAGGAGGTGCACAAACCCCTAGGGGGTGACATCCAGAGCTTCAGAGGTCGGATCTTCAGCCCGACAGACATCAGGATCAACCTAGAGGCCAATGCACTTCTTTTGAGATAGTTTCTAGCTCATTCCGACGGGTATCTCCATCAGGGCAAGTTTTCCAAATTCTACAGTAGTTACCGTGAGTTATCAGACTGCTTTTTGTCGATCTATCCGCGCATGCGCAGACCAACATTCAATGTTCTGACAACGGGTATTTCTTATCAGTTGATTTGTATTCCAGTGACGATCCATGAGATCTAACTGATGATTAGTATATCTACTTCTAGTTATTATTGTATTTCCTTCTTTTTCCGCATTATATATATCAGTGAGTTGTGTTGTCCTTATTTCGCATGCATTGTCTTATACTGCTAAAGCACTTAATGAACTGAAACACACATGCGAAAATCACCAAGCATGTTCACACAATAACTCAAATGCATTCAGAAACCCCCAGAGTATCGGATTCAGTGGTAAAACCGTAGTTCAACAGTAGATATCCAGATCAGCTGGATCAAGGATATTTCAGTCTTCCCTCAGCTTGCTTCACTGTGGTTGATTTCTTATTCGTCCATTTACCTTTTGGTTTCTTCTCAAACTTGAATGGCTTCTTATCTTCGCTCACATGCTTACCCTTACTAGCCTCTAGATGTGTAGCTTGTACTAACACATTATCAATGTTAGTAGGGCTAAACATTAGAATAGTCTGATGAAGATATGAATGCATACCACTAATATACTTCAGAAGAGTTTTGTGAGTATACAATGGAATTCCTAGTGATAATGTCTTCTTTTTGAATTCTTGTGTATATGTCTGAATATTTTGGCCTTTACCCTGTCTTAGATGCTACTACTTGATCATTGTCGTCTGTGTATGTGTCAGTGGATATGATTGTTTCCTTATATCCTAGGTAAACTTATCCTCGGAAGAGATTATTTTACCCTTTTGAACAATATCAACTTGCATATTACTCTCCCACCATATTAAGGCAGTGCCACTTAGTCGAAGAGAGGCTAACTGTATCTTTCCAGACTCATCCATGATATTTTGAACCCTACAATATACCTCTATCTGCTTGATCCAATTGTCCAATTTCTCGGAATTCAATTCTCAATCATAGGTCGGTAACTCGAACTTAACATCCAATTTTAGTAGTGGCATATTATTCTCAGACTTCTTAGAGGACTTCTTTCGTCAAGAAGAATGTTCACTTTCTTCAGAAGAAATTGATGATGATGACGAGGAAGGGGAAGGGGGCTTTGAAGGTCCACCGCCTTCACCTCCTCCTTCTCCTTTTACCGAAGATTCTTCGCTTGTAGGATTTTGAATTATTCGTTCTAACTCATCTATTGTTTCTTTTAGTGATTGAAGCGTAGCTTTGATCTCTTCATGACTCATGGGTTGATCTTCTTCTTCTCCTTTTTTAGAAGCCATCTTATGTCGTCGAAATCTCTTTCCAATTTCATAATTTTAACTTGCAAGTTTTCCTTTACCAAGTTTGAGTTTGGCTCTTGTAAGCATTCACTTTCAAAATACTTGTCAAACCCGCTCTAATACCTACTTGATCCGAAAAATCCTTAGATGTTGTTAATTTAAAATACACATAAACATTTACTTGATCTTCGACATAAAATGATCGCTTGATTGTTTGAAAATTACATGTGAAAAACTTATCTAGCCAATTCCACTTTAATCATAATTAACTTGCAAATAATTGAACTTGAAACAAACACTAATGTAATCACATACACAAGTTGGAAAAATGAAGTTCACCCAATTTGGTCTACTTCTTTGGGTTCGCTTCCAATAGAGACCTTTTATTAATGCTCAAATACTTGTGTTTTACAATGACCCTTTTACATGTTGTTCAAATGTTGAAACGAAATGTGCCTTTGGATTCCCGGCGAAAAATCATGCAAAATGCATATAAAATTCTCGAAAAATCGTCAAGGTACCCTTTGGCACGCTTTACGGTGTAGCCTCATAACTTTGGTACCCTTTGGCTCGAGTTACGAGACCGAACTTTACAAAAATTAAGTGTTTTACCTTGGGCTATGCGCCATTAAGTAGGACGCAGGCCCCCTAACCAACCTCTGAAATTCTGTTCATACATTAAATATAATTTGGCAGGTTTTATAACCAAACCCGCGCTTTAGGTGGATTGGTTAAGTCATTAGTAATATACATAGTTGGTTAGGGGTTTGAGCCCCACCGACCAAACTATATAACGTTTTATGTTACAACGGTTTGGCATATAGTTGAAACTATAGGTTATGAATAGTATAACCCCTATGTGTATTTCGTGGATAGCTCCATGTTTAGTGTAATGGTTACATGATATACTTATAAGCCAAGGGTCAAGGGCTTAGGCCCTTGGCCCTTTGGCTGCCCATTATAACTTTATTACAAATTTAAATACAAATGCAACCATATATATGTCAAGTGACATTGTGGTAGTGCGTTGTTATGGAAGTCTTTGTTAGACCTTTAGAGGTTATGGAGGTCGCAGGTTTGACCCCCGCCGACTTCATAATTTTACACACTAACCAATATTGGCCAATTGGAGGTATCCAGATGGCGACCTCTCATTGGCTTGTACATGCCACTTGTCAATATGTCAATGGACCACTTGTGCCCACTTTTCGTCCTGCAATTTGTCCACTTGGAGGTACGATCTACCCAGTCAGCTGCCAATAACTATGTGTCACGTGTCACCCTTACAATGGTGACACGTGTCTAAAACTAAAATGATTACCAATGCCAATGGAAACCCCTAAATATTTTTCTTTCGCGTTGTCTTTAACTGGTTGCATCTATTACTGATATCGATGGTCTTTTTCTCTTCTTCACAGTGTCCAGATGTGGGAAAATACCTTCTATGGATCTGTATGCTCAATTATTTGACTAGCTGGAACCGTCGGAAGTTCTATCACAATCGTCGAATTGGTCGAGTAGCCACTAGAAGCTTCTCCTTGTTTAAGGAAGATCAACAAATCTTCACGTGTTATAAAGAAACCATAAGGTCTTAATTTGGCTGCCGATTCAGTGGCTAGGTCATGTGCCATCATGGAGGGAGAGAGAGTGTAAGTGGAGGGAAATTAAGTGATTTAAGGCATCCCCATGCGTAGTTTTTGATCGATCTGCCATTTTACCAACATGTGGCGATCCAGTTCTTAATGCAGCATTTGCAGCAAATCGTGTAGGTTTAAGCCATTTTTTTGGAGATGCGTCGAAACTTAGGGCAAGCACAGAGTCTGTCCCTTCCATTTTTTTATTATCTAAACACTGCCCAATAGAAGCCCGCGATTTTGACGTTTTGCAGCTCCATGTGTGTGGAACCCTAAAGCAACGAACCAAAATCTTCGTCCCCAAATCTCATACATATTAAAAGTGCCAGTGTGACATCAATTTAAAGCGCTTTGTTCCTTCCATAGGGTAATTTTTGTGATACAAAGTCTCCTAATGCAAATAGGCCCTAAATTATAGGTGGAACTCATGTAAGCGAAGGCAACGAAAACTTGCATTCCAATGTGTGGGTTTTTGTTCTCGGCTGGCATAATCGACAGATTTTCCCTCATGGTCATCGGCTAAATTCTTTGCAAAATCGATCAAGTACTTCACGAGATCTCTGCGGGATTTTGGAGACATTCCTTGTAAGACCTCCAACCGATTCAGAGCATTTCTTCTCAAGTTTTCCGACCTTATTACTTCCGGTCAATTTCGCCAATGAAATTCGACATAGTTCCAATTAAAGTTCGTCTATGAATCGACACACTTCCCATTAAGTCTACCGAGTGAATCGGAGTATTTCCCATCATTGCCTCTTATTGACTTCGGAGAGGTTTCTTCCAMGTTTYCCGATTTCCGATGGCTTCGRCCATGTTTCTTTYATCTCCTCCGATGGCTTCGGAGCAGTTTCTTTCATCTCCTCCGATGGGCTTCAAARAAMTCTAAGCTAACATTATWGTTGATTAAWKTTTTGTCGATGGTRTTTCTCTCTTTTGCATACTTCCWTTGCAAATATTAATGTTTTAAATAATTTGAATTTTAAATAAAATCAAAAAATTATTTAAATTCAATATATGTTAAACTTTGAGATTAAATAATGTAAAACTAATCTTTACCCAAAGTAACTTTACGAAGGTGAGAAACCAATAATGTAGACCCATGCGTGAAAAATTTTAAGCCTTCATAACTTGTTCACACTAAGTCGGATTGAGGTATCGTATTTTGGGTTGGGAAGTAGTGGAGAGGTGCTCCTGGCGAGCTAACTAACCGTGCTATTCAAGCATTCCATCTGTGTAACGACCGATGAGGCCAGTTTGGACAAGAAACCTTAGGGGATCCATTCTGGCACTTTCGGGTGTCGGATTTTGATTCTATGAGTTGCGTTGGGATTGCAATAGCAAGAGTCATCTCATTGCCCTGTTTTCGAGAAGAAAAATTCACTTTGATGGATGTCGAAAAATCGTGCTCAAAGGAATTTTTTAATGAAAGTTTGGCTCCCACATTTGTTGTTGATTCACTCAAAATTGATTCTGTGAGTTCCTTTTTCATATATGAGGTATAGGCACTCATTTTGACATCCTTTGACACTGTAGTGATGCGTCGGTAGAAAAAAATTATAAATCCACCAAAACAGCCAATTGACGTCCAATGCGCTTAGTACTGTCTAGGAGTTGAAAGGACCAAATTTCTCTCAAAGTGCATTTTAGACCTAGCGCAAGACCAATAGGTGTTGTGCTTAACCGATATTATGCTAGGCGATGCTTTCACAACAAAGATTTAGTCAAAACATAAAGAAATGCAAAGCAAGCAAGCTAGTACCATGTGTGCGAAAAAAGCCAATGGGGACATAACAAACTTAATTATGACTGCAATATGAAGTGGGTCAGGCACAGTAGATGATCGGTGAATGATGTTCTAATTAGGCGTAAAGAGTTTAGTCATTGAGAATGTAAGGAGATTGACTGATGTGCGCAACAAGAAGGGCTCCGAGTTGGGAGGGGGACGAGATAGGCCTCAAGACGAAAGTGGGATACGTTGTATTGATCAGCGTTGGCAAGAGGGAGAAGATCATCATCGATGCGCTCGATGACGAAGAGAGGTGACATCCTTCTGTTGACACATTTGCGATAGAAGAGAGAGAATTGTCAACGGGTAGCATGTCGAGGAAGAAGAGGTGAACCTCGTCGATAAGCAATGTAACGAAGCGAAAGGGAGGGAGCGTTGTCGATATGCTATGCATTGATACGAGTGGAAGGAAGTCAATTGGTGAAAGGCATGCGTGCGACGAAGATAATCATGTTGACACTACTGATGTGTCAGAGTTGATCACAAACACTTCATCGATGATAATAACATGTGCAATGAAGTTTAGTGGAAGCACACTGATGCATTAGTCAAGTTCAAAGGATGGTGGCCTATGTATCGAAAAAGGAATCAATGGCGTGCCAATGTGATGGTGAAAGAAGGATGTGCTTGCTAGTACACAATGTAGCGACGCAGGAAGAGGGAGCTCGTTGAAGTGCAAATTGACAGATAGAAGCAATAAGAGAAGGAACTGCAAATGATACGATGAGGAAGTGTGAGGAAAACATGGGATTAGTTGTTTACACAAGAGAGAGAGAGAGTGTGAGGGTCCTAGTAGGAAGAATTGGAAGGGGGTCCGATTTCTTGTCTTGGAGAAACGCTAAGACAAGAAAATTGGGAGGTTGTTGTGCGCGTGCAACACAATATTGATTCTATTCTTGATGCTAGTCAAAACATAGAGTTACTTTTCATATTCAAGATTATGGTCAACCACCTCTTTATAGTATTTAATTTTATTTTGTCCTCTAATTATTTATTGCACCAAATTTTCTCCTTAAGTTTATTTTTAATAGTATTATTAATATCATCATTATTCCGCAAAAAAACTTTTTCCTTTATTCCCCAATGACTTATCCAAGTCTTGGCTAATCTAGATCATTTTCAGTATGAAATGAGAGTGGAGATATAATAAACAAATGTACAGAGATATATCAGATATCCAATAATATAACAAAGATTTATCATAGATCTAACCATAAACATAGAGATACAATAATACACAATTTCTATTAATGACTGAAATGTACAAAAATGTAGAAATACAGAGTGAAAGACTCGCTAGAATGGTGGTAGTTTATCTCTGAGAAGAGATGTGATGGCTACGCTCATTCACAAGAACATGATTATTACAATGAGGCTCCAAAGGCATTTTTAACATAAAGAAAATCCAAAACCCTAATCCCGGAAGATGAAAAGCCAACAGTTTTGTGGACCCCGTTTTGGGTAGTTTGGTGTATCAACTTCCCGGGGGCATAACTTTGGAATACGGTCTCCGTTTGGGGCGCATGATAGTTAGTTGGAAAGGTATCGAAGAGGAGCTTAATTTTGGGGGATCAATCAGATCCTAGGGAAAATATTGAGGTGCCCTATCACGAAAAATCAACGTTTAGGCCCTCAAAATGGCCCCAAAAGTTTAGGATCCAAAACACTGCTAAAAATAGTAAATTACCAACAAATTGTTTTGAGCCAGTTGGAATAGGTGGGTGGAAACCGATATCCACCTGGATCAATTGTCTCTCCTTAGGAAGAAATGGTCTCCATTGCGTTGAGTTCTCGAGGGAGAGGGGAAAGAATTTGTTGAATCTGAATCTTGGTGAATTGCTTACCTTGCTAGAGAAGTTGCATTGCTTAGCTTATTGAAGGCTGTTGCGAACCTGTTGTTGACAGGGTTGAATCTGTTCAACCAACCTGTTGTATCTTGTCTTTAATTGGCAGTGTGTAGGTACCATTGTAGGTGAAGAAACAATATTTTCTTTCTCTTCTGCAATCAGCTTCTATTGGAAAGAAATGTCTTGGGCCCAGGCTGCAGTGGTTGTAGTGTCCCTCTGTTCACCTTTTGAACAGATTGTGAAGAGGATGAATTTTGCAGTATGAGAGATTACCTTGAGTCACTATTTTTGTGGGACAATAGTCGGAACTACCTCTAGTATCCTATAGAGATGACCCCTAAGAGTAACAATGACACTATGAGGTTGAGACTCATAAATACCATGGCACTTCCACATATATGGTTGGCCCAAAAGAACATCACATAATACCTCATCCTTGAAGGGATGAATGTTGTATGACAATCAGCATTTCTAGTTGACACAGAGTTATCGTCCCTAGCGAAGCCACTCGATATTGTATGGTTGTGGGTGTGGTGTTGTCAACAATCCCAACAGTTTGACGACCTCTGCTGAGATGAAGTTCTTCTGGCTTCCGTTATCAACAATAAAATGTAGTGGGGTCCCATTCACCCACATCTATGAATGAAAAAGGTGCTTCCCCTCTTCAATATTGTTGGCAGCCAATTCAATTTTTTCTATTGTCCTATAAGCTGCCTACACCTATGTCTTATGAACTTCAAATTGCCGTCGCATTTTTCAATAGACGATATTTTCATTTCTTGCGACACTTGCAAATTGGTCTCCTTAAGTTTTCACGACTGTAAGCGTGAAAACTTCTCCTTTCGAGGTCACATTTCGATCACTATATGAACTGTCGTCATCTTTTTATCGATATTTTCTATGGCATTTACCTTTGGTTTATCGTTATGTGGCTGAAAGGATTTTCGAACTATGCCTATTTGGACGTTCTTACTTTGATTGCATAACTTGATTTTATTAAACTTATGAGGCATTGAGCATATGGGTTTATACTTGATTCTATGAGTTACATAGGGGTCATGATTTATTTTTGTTTTTATATATGATGTGATCCTTATGATAATCTTTTTATGGCTCTTGGCTTGTAAATTTTATGAGTATCGATTGGCACAATGGTTTAAAAATTTTGATTAAACATTTATACAATGGTGCATGTTTAACATTTGGGGTTGGTTTCACGTTGAAATACAATGGTTTGAAAAACTATAGTTGTTTTGGCGCGTTGGCATATCACTCACCGTTTGATTCTTTGGTTGGCCAAACAATATGGTTTTGAACTATGCTATGATTGTTTGAACAGATGTGCACTTTGCCAGTTGTACTTTACCATAACTATTGTGCATGGCGGTGAATAACTCCACCACCCTCGCATGCGCACATTAATGCCTTCCCCCTTTGATCGTTCATTGATGTTAGACTGACTGACTCTGCTCCTGTGCGTTGATGAATTCGACCCAAACCTTTACCATGTGCTTGCACCATGGCCCCAGTCGTTCGAGCTGAACCAAATGGGAGTCAGGCCCTGTTAATGTTTGACAGTGCCCGCAGTGACCTCGAGGAAAATGGGTGGCTTCCATTTATACAAAAATTCGAGGGTTTTAACCTCTGCATAGCCCGACATTTTGCTCTAACCTTTGATGGCTATCGAGCCAAGATCGGCGATATCCAATTGGAAATTGATGAACAGTTTATCAGTCTTGCTACGGGTTTGCTTGCCACTGGACAACGATGGTCCAATAATTGCAAAGTAGAGGAGGTCCCATGGACACTGCTCTTCCAATTGCGTAAAGTTACTTCCTGTGATAAAGGTTTGCCAGTAACCATGCTTAAACAGTGTTGGCATGATTTATTGATGATAATCAAACAGTTTATCACCTGCGAGGTTCGGTACGGGTTTGTGTTCTTACACCACCTTCGTTTGCTTATGGTTTTTATGGGTTATCAACTCAATATGCCCTATTATTTGCATAGAAGCCTGTTTAAAATGTCAAAGAAGTACAAAAGAAATCAGGCTGATAGTAGCCTTTTTCATTTTGGGCCGGTTAAGCTTATTGTTGTCTGTCATTTGAGTCTACGCAGAGATTGTTGGAGCAATTTCCTTGCTCGGAATGATTTTGAGGATTTAAACCCCACACAGATTGACAAACCTGTGGTGAGCGAGGTTAAGGTTGTACCCCTAGTACCCTACCATACCCTACTACCCAAACCCTCGGCTGACCTTCCTACCAACCTACCCCACACTGTGACTAAGAATGTTGAGACTGTTAAGCCTATGGGAAAAAATCCCAAGGCAAAACCCACTGCAAACGCTAAAGGGAAAAAGAATGCACGTTTGATTTCGAGGATGGCAAGAAATAAGCCAAAACCTCATGTCGATCCAAACCCTATCGTGTTGAGTGAGGACTCCAATTCGGAAGTGGAGCATTTCTTGGGTAGCGAATACCCCTATTCGCAAGGTTTATGTGCAGAACCCTCATATGACTTTGTGTCAAACCTACCCCCTTGCCTACAGAATGACCCTAACTACCCAGGCATTAAGCTTCCTTGTGAAGCCCCCGATCATTTATCCAAACCCTCTCCTGCTCTGTCTAAACCTACAGTGCCACCCTGTGATCAATGCAGCTCGTGGTTAGAAAAGTATTATCTTGATGTTCCGATTCTACAGTCAAGAATTCAATATCTAGAGGACCAAATTGCACTGCTTACCAGTCAAAAGGCTAAGCTACAAGCCACTGATAAGAGACAAAAAACAACAGTCTCTATCTTGTTTAAAAATGTGGAATCAGCCACAGCTGTCGTGAATTCTAAGCTGGCGTAACTGAGCGGTCTCGTCGTCACACAGGTATGTTCGATATCAATCATCTTTTGTAAATAATTCAGTTTTATATAACGAATTCAAATTTGGTTTTGAACAGCTCTATTCATAGCATTGATTGGTTTTGTTACATTGTATGCATTCTAAACATAGCCTTGCTTTGACTAAATGGAATTTTGTTTTCCCAGTTTAGCTTCCATTAGATTATCATCGATTTGATCGATTTTGGTATGGATTTGATTTTTTTGATTGAGTTAAAACGAATGCTCTGCTGTCAATCGAATTTGTTTATACCTATTCAAAACAGGAAGTGTTTCTCATATCCAATTTAGAACACAATCACAGTTCGTTTCGATTTCGTTATAATGCTTATGCTATGATTGGCAACAATGTTGATATGATTAATTGTTACGGTTTTATGTCCCATATGACTTTCGAGCAACAGGAATACAATTCGGATCATTTCCAATGTAATTTTGTACAAACATGCCCAAATCGTGAATAGATTCAATTCATAACGACTATGCTTAAAACCTAGCCGGTTAATTCGCATTGGTTTACTATTAGCTTGACCATGTTATTAGTTGGATTCGTATGACAATGGATTTTCTGTTTGAATTGGATTTGTAAAACGAGATTGACTATATTTTGAATTCACGATTTATTTCTATATTAAACTCAGTCGTGATTTGTTTCGATTATTTGCCCAGTTTGCATTTATAACCTCTGTCGATTTCATTAAGATTGTGATCACAATTAATCGATCATGTCTGTTGACTGTGCAAGGATCAATGATCGAAATTTATCACAAATTTGGTTGGGTTGATGCTGTTACGTGTGATTTCATTTACACATAATCGAAACAGTCTTTCCATCTGTGTATTCGATTAAACGATATGGATCTTTTGTTATATCATTATAGCTATAACGAGTATAAAATGGTTGTGTTGGATTAGATCATATCACATACGATATGATCTATTATTGATTTCAATTGGATATGAAACAGTCTTGTTACTATTCAACCCGATTTTATGGTAACAGTAAAACAAAGTATTCTTACCCCTGTTTTCGATTGAATCACTTTTGATTATGTTTAATGTTGAATGATAAAATCATTTGAATCTTGAGTGATTCGTTTTAAATTGGAAGAAAATTGGTTTTGATTCTTTTAAAAGATTTGATTTGATTCTAATTCTGATCGTGTATGTTATTTTAGACTAGCTACAGAATCAGATGATTCTGTAGCTAAGTCTGTAGGATTAGATTTTTATTGTTTTGTTAATAAAATATCTTTCTAACTTGTTATTTTTGGTCTATTGCAGATGAATTCAAAATTACATTGGATTTGATGAGCAGTTAGAGGATATTTGAGATATTTTACTTGCATTTTAGTTTCCTAGTTTAGTTGATTTTGAGAATATCTTCCCAGATTATGTAAACAGTTTGATACTATCCACAGGGAGGTTTTACCCCGTGGAGAAACTTATAAATACTTATTATTTTTGTAATAATGATCATCCTCATTCGTGGGAGAACAAGGATATGGAATTTTAATACAGACTGAGACAGAATATGATATTCTGCTACAGCTTTAGCTTCTCATTATATCAATATTTTGTTTTATGTTTATGCGTATTTATTTGCATTGGGTTAATCACTACTTTAGCTATCTTAATCTGCTGCAAATGATATGATTTAATCACTGTAATCCATATCTGATTTCTTCCAAGTATTTAAAAGACATAGCAATTTCTTGATTCAATTTGTGAATGCCATATTTTTCTTCTTCATTGATTGGATTATTAAGTATAAGTTTTTGCATAACAGGTTTCCCTTATTACAAAGATTTATAAATCATATAATTGTTATGATTTTTTATGTCTTGTTTGTCCTGTAAACAACTCAAAGAGTAGCACAACTTATCGTTTACAAGAAGCTTCTGGATCATCCAGTGCGAGTTTCCTTCCTCCGACCAGCTTCGCAGTCATCATACACAGGACAAATTGGGAGCGTTTCTAGGTCAGTTTGTCATTTGTTTGTTTAGTATATTATTAGTAGTTTAGTTTAAATATAATTTTAGTTAGATATATATGTGTGTTTAAGTATATTAGATTGTTTAATTTCAGTAAGTTTTATTTCTTGTTCATAAAATTATAAAAATCAAAAAATCATCTCTAGCTGTCTTAGGGCAGAAAGCAAATGAGTTTTACAGGTTTTATTTAAATCTGCCAGTTGTATATATTGTATATTTGTGAATAAGTCATAGTGCAATAAGTAGTTAGACATCTAATTAGTAGAGTTAGTATAGTAGTAATTAGTAGATTGTGTATTTATAGTTATTAGAGTAGTTTAGTTCTATTTTAGTTTTAGTTTGTTTTAGTTTGTTAATTAGTTAGTATATTAGTTTGTTTTAGTGTTAGTAATAGTTTCTTTTATTTAGTTTTAGTTAGTTTGTTTTATTTAGTTTTGTTTAGTTTGTTTAGTTTTAGTTAGATTAGCTAGTTTAGATTAGTTTTCTCTTTGGTTTTCTTAGAACCTTAGAACAACCAACGGAGCCGTTAAACCCGTCAGGGTGGTTCATTCCAAACGGCTTAGGTTATTAGACAACCCTGGACCAGTTCCACTCTCTCAATTGACGGACGGTCAATTTCGCCCGTCAACCAATGGCGCTAGAAGGAGGGCCTGAACTTAATTAATGGCACGAGGCAGTCGCAAGACTCCTCCCCCCCCTAATAGATCACCTATAGTGACCAGAATCCATTCACAAGATAATATTCCCCTTCAAACAACAACTACTTCAACCGAAGATTCGCAGATCACAGTTGAGCCAGCAACCCCTAATCCTATAGGTGGTGACACACAAGAGATTATCCATCAGTCTCTTATTAAAACACATAGTGTCTTAGCTCATCTTAGGCAACCAAACCGTCCGTGGGGTCAACCTTTAGACTTCTTTGATATCAGAGAACAATTAGGTGACATTAACCTCACTGTGAATCCTACAGTTCCAATCACAAATCCTGCTGCAGGAGGATCTGGGATACCTCCTTCACCACCTCCCTCATATCCTTCCTCTTCTGGAGGAGATTCCTCTTCTGACGAAGGCAATTCACCTTCTCAGCCTTCGACACCCACTACCCCAATGGAAAATCATAACAACCCTGTTAGACCCTGGTTGGACCAGGATGCTGTAGTTGTACCTGGAGCCCAACACCCTTTACCTAAACACCTAGAGAAATGGCTTCCCAAGTTTGATCCTGATTCAAAACAGATAGCCGAAGATCATATCAAAAAAATTATGTTAGCCATCAGACTCCGTAATGTTGAACATGAAGACGTTGTCTGTAGGTTGTTCCCTTATACTTTTGAGGGTAATGCATCCACTTGGTACTTTTCCCAACAACCCCATACCATCATGTCTTGGGAAAAGTTTGAGTCATGCTTTTTGGAAAAATTTGGAGATGGTAAACCTCTGGAAGTCTTAGTCATGGATCTTTCAAACTTAAAAATGAACCCAAAAGAAAAAGTTAAAGATTTTAATCAAAGATTCCTAACGCTTAAAAATCAAATCCCTACAGATTCTATGCCTGCTGAGAGTCTTGTAATAGCTTATTACACTAAAGCTTTACATCAAAGTATAGCTATTTGGGTTAAACAATCTAAAAAGGCCACGTTGTTAGAAGCCTTCGAGGAGGCTAGTCAGATTGAAAAAGATATACTTAGTCTTAAGGACTCTTCTAGCAATGAAACTGAGACTGTTTCTTCTTCCAAAAAGAAGATTGAA
>JZKD02S1058979.1:151121-174071 GCA_000966675.3 Picea glauca | reverse complement strand
TGAGGTATGGAGTTTAATGAATAAATTTTCTGCTTTCAATATAAATTCCATTCCTAGATTAAATAATGCTGAAGCAGATCTATTAGCTAATGTAGCCTCTAAACTTCTTCCTGCAAAAGGCTTATCCCCAAACGCATTCTCCATCGAGCTATTGTTTCGACCATTTGTTCCTGACAATATCACAAACTGGAGAGTATTTGATGATGATCGGCAGACCATTAACTTTCTGCACATGGAAGAAACCTTTCAAGGTGCAGTGATAGATGAATGCACGCACGATGACAATTTGCACGACTTTATGGTAATACCTGATCCGAAATCTCCTGAATCTCTATCGGACATGGTAAATTACATACCCAAATCCATAGTAAGATTAGAAAAGTTTTATGAGTTTGAAGATAAATTTAAAAAGACGGTCAATTGTAAAACTAATAGTTCCTCGTTGTCTTATGAAAAAGTCAATTTAGGGACTAGTGAAAATCCTCAGTGTATCAATCTAGGCTTGGGATGTTCTAAGCAAGAAAAAGATGCTTTTGTTAAATTGTTTAAATAATTTAAGGATGTCTTTGCATGGACATACGATGATCTCAAAACGTTCGATCCTAACATTATACAGCATGTCATCCCAATGAAGCCCCAAACCTTACCCTTCCAACAGAAATTGAGGAAAATGCATCCTAAACTTGAACCAACTGTTCAAAAAGAATTGAATAAACTCCTAGGTGCTAAAATAATTTTTCCTGTTAGACACACTCAATGCGTTTCCAACCTCGTCCCAGTATGGAAGAAAAATGGGGAAATCCGACTTTGTGTCAATTTCTGAAACCTCAATAGAGCGTCTGATAAAGACAACTATCTTGTCCTGCCTATGGAATAGATCCTTCAACAAGTATCTGGTTCCGAGAGGCTATCTTTATTGGATGGTTTCTCCGGATACAACCAAGTCTTGATGTCTCTGCCAGACCAACTAAAAACTACCTTCCGTACCCCGTGGGGCACATATGCTTATCGCAAAATGCCCTTTGGATTGATTAATGCTGGTGCTACCTTTCAGAGAGCAATGGACATTGCTTTTCGAGGCTTAATCAATCACTCCATAGTAGTTTAATTAGATGATGTGACCGTTTATTCTAAGAACAAAGATGATCATCTAACTCACTTACGAGTTTTTCTGCTACGATGTCGTAAATACGGCATCTCCTTGAACCCCAAGAAGTCCATCTTTGTAGTAGAACAGGGTAAACTCCTAGGATTCATTGTGTCTAGTGATGGGATGATTATTGACCCCGAAAGGACTCAAGTCGTCGCTAATCTTCCCCCACCTACATCCAAAAAATCCATGCAGTCTTTCTTAGGCCAGATTAATTTCGTGAGAAGATTTGTCCTCAGTTTCTCCGAAATGGTCAGGCCTCTACAAAACCTGATTAAGAAAGACACCCAATATAACTGGGGACCCACAGAAAACCAAGATTTTAATGCTATAAAGAAGGCCATAATAGACGCTCTGTCTCTCATGAGCCCGGACTTCTCTCAAGATTTTACACTCTATACTTTTGCCTCTGATCGTTCCTATGCCGCAGTCCTAACTCAGAAGAATTCTGAGAACAATGAAGTACCCATCGCCTTTATGAGCTCTGCTTTCAAAGGTGTTGAACTTAACTACCCAGTGGTTTATCGGCAAGCCTACGCGGTTTTCAAAGCTGTTAAGCATTTTCGGTCCTATCTTTTGAAGTGAAGGACCAAAGTCATTGTCCCCTACCCTGCTATAAGGAACTTGTTAGTGCAGAAGGAGTTAGGAGAGAAGAGAGCTAACTGGGTCACCTCCTTGCAGGAATATGACTTAGAGATCACCCCAGCACAGATCGTGAGAGGCCAAGGGTTGTGTAAGTTGGTTGTTGATTCAGAAATAGAACAGCAAGAAGATAGTGGTATGTCAAACCTAGAACAAAGCGATCAAAGCCTAATTGGTTGCGCACAAAACCTTGTTAGTCCCTGGTACGATGATATTAGATTCTGTCTTGAACATGGATCAGCACCTAGTCACCTTGACCCCGCCAAGAGAAGAGCGTTGAGACTAAAATCCACCTCCTTTCATCTAGTTAACAGTATACTGTTTCGTCAGAATTTTGACGGCGTACTGATGCGCTGCCTCGAGAGAGACGAAGCAGAAAAATTCTTGCTTGAGTTGCATGCAGGAGAAGCTGGTGGTCACTTCAGTGGCAATACCACTGCTCATAAGGTTTTAAGAGTCGGTTACTACTGGACCACGCTTTTTAGGGACGCCCATGCCTTGTGTCGTAAATGCATTATCTATCAGAAAGCATCAGGGCGATTGCAAAAACCAGCCTTTCCCTTGCAACCCGTTTCAGTAGACTCTCCTTTCCAGCAATGGGACCTTGATATCATAGGTCCTATTAACCCTCCGTCCTCACAACAACACAAGTATATTGTGACAGCCACAAATTACTTTACACGATGGTCCGAAGCTGTTGCGCTAAGAACTGTTAACACAAGTCAGGTGATTGCTTTTCTGAATTTGAATATCATCACTCGTTTCAGTATCCTTGATTGTCTAGTATTTGATAATGCTTCATACTTTTCTTCTCTTGAGATGAGTGAGTTCTCTTTGGAGAAAGGAGTAAAGATAAATTATTCTGCTAGTTACTACCCCCAGGGAAATGGCTTAGCAGAATCAACCAACAAGAACTTGATCAAAATTATCAAAAGAACAGTGGCTGAAAATCACAAGAATTGGCACAATGCACTACTGAACGCATTGTGGGATGATAGGGTAACCCCCAAATCCTCTATAGGGAACTCCCCCTTTTTTCTTGTCTATGGCAGAGAAGCCATTCTGCCACCCCACATTCTTCTTCCTTCACTTCAGTTGTCACAAAAAGTCCAAGAAGAAGATTGTCCCCCTTTAGAAAGCTACATTAACGCTTTGATGAAGTTGGAAGAAGTAAGAACCCAAGCTAAGCGTAAATTAGATCAACATCAACAATTGATTAAAAGCTGGTTTGATTCTAATTCTGCTTCTGATAAGAATTTTTAAGTAGGCGATCTCATCTTAAAGTGGGACAAACCACACGAAGGAAAGGGTGAGCACACCAAGTTTCAAAACTTATGCCTTGAGCCATATTTAATTGCTGAAAAGTTGGGTCCTAGTTCCTTTCGATTACAGAATCTTGAAGGGCATCTTGACACCTATCCGGTGAATGGCCAAGCCCTGAAAAGATACTTTGCTTAATAACTACCCTTGTATATTATGTAAATATTTCATTTTTGTTTGTTTTTTTCGTTTTCTTTATGTTTTGATTTTGATTTGAATTGATCAGTTTTTGTGTTTTTTGAAAAGTACGCATACCTGTGCACTGAGCCATTCAGACAAAGACGATAGAAAAATTTCTTCGCTGAAATAACTTCTGAAAGTTTGTACAAACATTAGTGATATATTGCTAAATTGATATCTATGTTGGAAAAATTTTGTTGTTTGAAAGAAGTTTACTGATTTCAATCTCTGAGCAAAGTTTTTCATGATCATCTATTATCTTTTTACGCTGTCCCTTTTCCGTAAAGGAATGACTCAAAAAGATGTCTCCCTGTCGTAGGAAGTTGTTTTTACAAGTAAAACATTTCTGGAGCTAAATAAAGGACAGTGTTAAAAAAAAAAAAAAATTGATGAGGTCTGAAAAAATATGCTAAAATATCAAGATTATCAGCATCACCCTGCTCAGCTATATATCTACAAAAGAAAAACAAAATAAAATTATGAATAAGAGCTGTGGGAAGTGCTTGTAAACCCGCCGGGATACTGAACAGGTCCACCGGCAGCGGGTAAATGCTTGCATGGCACCAAGACAACTTCGTCGGGGTACTGAACAGGCTTGCTGGCAGTGAAGCAATGTCGGGTACATGACAATCTGTAAAAATATGAGAAACTTCTTTAATGTCCTTTATTCTGATCTAGAACTTCTTGACAGGATACAGATGTCAGAGTGGGTTAAATGGCAACCCTGTCGAGGCTATGGATGCCTGTTGGCAGCTGTGGCCATGCCAATAGTATTGAAGATTTTATCTTTAATATCGTGACTTGCTGATCTTAAGACTGCTATCAATTTTCATCTTTTAAAACATCGCTGGAAAAGATGGTAAATGATGATGTTTGTACGATTTTCTGGTTGTTGTTTTTGACTTGAAACTTTCTTTGATGTCCTAATCTGAATTTAATTCTTTTGACAGAGATAACTGCTTCTACCAGTGTGTCGCCATTGTTGGCAGCCAATTCAATTTTTTCTATTGTGCTATAAGCTGCCTACACCTATGTCTTATGAACTTCAAATTGTCGTTGCATTTTTCAATAGATGATATTTTCATTTCTTGCGATACTTGCAAATTGGTCTCCTTAAGTTTTCACGACTGTAAGCATGAAAACTTCTCCTTTCGAGGTCACATTTCGATCACTATATGAACTGTCATCATCTTTTTATCGATATTTTCTATGGTATTTACCTTTGGTTTATCGTTATGTGGTTGAAAGGATTTTCGAACTATGCCTATTTGGACATTCTTACTTTGATTGCAGAACTCGATTTTATTAAACTTATGAGGCATTGAGCATATGGGTTTATACTTGATTCTATGAGTTACATAGGGGTCATGATTTTTTTTTTTTTTTTTATATATGATGTGATCTTTATGATAATCTTTTTATGGCTCTTGGCTTGTAAATTTTATGAGTATCGATTGGCACAATGGTTTAAAACTTTTGATTGAACATTTATACAATGGCGCATGTTTAACATTTGGGGTTGGTTTCACGTTGAAATACAATGGTTTGAAAAACTATAGTTGTTTTGGTGCGTTGGGCGCATATCACTCACCGTTTGATTCTTTGGTTGGCCAAACGATATGGTTTTGAACTATGCTATGATTGTTTGAACAGATGTGCACTTCGCCGGTTGTACTTTACCATAACTATTGTGCATGGCGGTGAATAACTCCACTACCCTCGCATGCGCACATTAATGCCTTCCCCCTTTGATCATTCATTACTGTTAGACCGACTGACTCTGCTCCTGTGCATTGATGAATTCGACCCAAACCCTTACCATGTGCTCACACCACGGCCCCAGTCGTCCGAGCTGAACCAAATGGGAGTCAAGCCCTGTTGATGTTTGACAGTGCCCGCAGTGACCTCAAGGAAAATGGGTGGCTTCCATTTATACAAAAATTTGAGGGTTTTAACCTCTGCGTAGCCCAACATTTTGCTCTGACCTTTGATGGCTATCGAGCCAAGATTGACAATATCCAATTGGAAATTGATGAACAGTTTATCAGTCTTGCTACGGGTTTGCCTACCACTGGACAACGATGGTCCAAGAATTGCAAAGTAGAGTAGGTCCCATGGACACTGCTCTTCCAATCGCGTAAATTTACCTCCTGTGATAAAGGTTTGCCAGTAACCATGCTTAAACAGCGTTGGCATGATTTATTGATGATAATCAAATAGTTTATCACCTGCGAGGGTCGGTATGGGTTTGTGTTCTTACACCACCTTCGTTTGCTTATGGTTTTTATGGGTTATCAGCTCAATATGCCCTATTATTTGCATAGAAGCCTGTTTAAAATGTCAAAGAAGTACAAAAGAAATCAGGCTGATAGTAGCCTTTTTCATTTTGGGCTGGTTAAGCTTATTATTGTCTGTCATTTGAGTCTACGCGGAGATTGTTGGAGCAATTTCCTTGCTCAAAATGATTTTGAGGATTCGAACCCCACACAGATTGACAAACCTGTGGTGAGCGAGGTTAAGGTTGTACCCCCAGTACCCTACCATACCCTACTACCCAAACCCTCGGCTGACCTTCCTACCGACCTACCCCACACTGTGACTAAGAATGTTGAGACTGTTAAGCCTATGGGCAAAAAGCCCAAGGCAAAACCCACTGCAAATGCTAAAGGGAAAAAGAATGCACGTTTGATTTCGAGGATGACAAGAAATAAGCCAAAACCTCCTATCGATCCAAACCCTATCGTGTTGAGTGAGGACTCTGATTCAGAAGTGGAGCGTTTCTTGGCTAGCAAATACCCCTATTCGCAAGGTTTGTGTGCAGAACCCTCGTATGACTTTGTATCAAACCTACCCCCTACCTACAGAACGACCCTAACCACCCAGGCATTAAGCTGCCTTGTGAAGCCCCCGATCATTTATCCAAACCCTCTTCTTCTCTGTCTAAACCTACAGTGCCACCCTGTGATCAATGCAGCTCGTGGTTAGAAAAGTATTATCTTGATGTTCCGATTCTATAGTCAAGAATTCAATCTCTGGAGGACTAGATTGCACTTCTTACCAGTCAAAAGGCTAAGCTACAAGCCACTAATAAGAGACAAAAAATGACAGGCTCTATCTTGTTTAAAAATGTGGAATCAGCCACAGCTGTCGTGAATTCTAAGCTGGCATAACTGAGCGGTCTCGTCGTCACACAGGTATGTTCGATATCAATCGTTTTTTGTAAATAATTCAGTGTTATATAACGAATTCGAATTTGGTTTTGAACAACTCTGTTCATAGCATTGATTGGTTTTGTTACATTGTATGCATTCTAAACATAGCCTTTCTTTGACTAAATGGAATTTCGTTTTCCTAGTTTAGCTTCCATTAGATTATCATCGATTTGATTGATTTTGGTATGGATTTGATTTGTTTGATTGAGTTAAAACGAATGCTCTGCTGTCAATCGAATTTGTTTATACCTATTCAAAACAGGAAGTGTTTCTCATATCCAATTTAGAACACAATCACAGTTCGTTTTGATTTCGTTATAATTATTATGCTATGATTGGCAACAATGTTGATATGATTAATTGTTACGGTTTTATGTCCCATATGACTTTCGAGCAACAGGAATACAATTCGAATCATTTCCAATGTAATTCTGTACAAACATGCCCAAATCGTGAATAGATTCAATTCATAACGACTGTGCTTAAAACCCAGCCGGTTAATTCGCATTGGTTTACTGTTAGCTTGACCATGTTATCAGTTGGATTTGTATGACAATGAATTTTCTATTTGAATTGGATTTGTAAAATGAGATTGACTATATCTTGAATTCACGATTTATTTCTATATTAAACTTAGTCGTGATTTGTTTCGATTATTTGCCTAGTTTGCAATTATAACCTCTGTCGATTTCATTAAGATTGTGATCACAATTAATTGATCCTGTCTGTTGATTGTGCAAGGATCAAAGAACGAAATTTATTACAATTTTGGTTGGGTTGATGTTGTTACGTGTGATTTCATTTACACATAATCGAAACAGTCTTTCCATCTGTGTATTCAATTAAACGATATGGATCTTTTGTTATATCATTATAGCTATAACGAGTATAAAATGGTTGTGTTGGAATAGATCGTATCACATATGATATGATTTATTATCAATTTCAATTGGATATGAAACAGTCTTGTTACTGTTCAACCCAATTTTATGGTAACATTAAAACAGAGTATTCTTACCCTTGTTTTTGATTGAATCACTTTTGATTATGTTTAATGTTGAATGATAAAATCATTTGAATCTTGAGTGATTCGTTTTAAATTGGAAGAAAATTGGTTTTGATTCTTTTAAAAGATTTGATTTGATTCTAATTCTGATCCTGTATGTTATTTTAGACTAGTTACAGAATCAGATTATTCTGTAGCTAAGTCTGTAGGATTAGATTTTTATTGTTTTGTTAATAAAATATCTTTCTAACTTGTTATTTTTGGTCTATTGCAGATGAATTCAAAATTACATTGGATTTGATGAGCAGTTAGAGTATATTTGAGATATTTTACTTGCATTTTAGTTTCCTAGTTTAGTTGATTTTGAGAATATCTTCCCAGATTATGTAAACAGTTTGATACTATCCATAGGGAGGTTTTACCCTGTGGAGAAACTTATAAATACTTATTATTTTTGTAATAATGATCATCCTCATTCATGGGAGAACAAGGATATGGAATTTTAATACAGACTGAGACAGAATATGATATTCTTCTACAGCTTTAGCTTCTCATTATATCAATATTTTGTTTTATGTTTATGTGTATCTATTTGCATTGGGTTAATCACTACTTTAGCTATCTTAATCTGCTGCAAATGATATGATTTAATCACTGTAATCCATATCTGATTTCTTCCAAGTATTTAAAAGACATAGAAATTTCTTGATTCAATTTGTGAATGACAGATTTTTCTTCTTCATTGATTGGATTATTAAGTATAAGTTTTTGCATAATAGGTTTCCCTTATTGCAGAGATTTATAAATCATATAATTGTTATGATTTTTTATGTCTTGTTTGTCCTGTAAACAACTCAAAAAGCAGCACAACTTATCGTTTACGAGAAGCTTCTGGATCATCCGGTGCGAGTTTCCTTCCTCCGACCAGCTTCGCAGTCATCATACACAGGACAAATTGGGAGTGTTTCCAGGTCAGTTTGTCATTTGTTTGTTTAGTATATTATTAGTAGTTTAGTTTAGATATAATTTTAGTTAGATATATATGTGTGTTTAAGTATATTAGATTGTTTAATTTCAGTAAGTTTTATTTCTTGTTCATAAAATTATAAAAATCAAAAAATCATCTCTAGCTGTCTTAGGGCAGAAAGCAAATGAGTTTTACAGGTTTTATTTAAATCTGCCAATTGTATATATTGTATATTTGTGAATAAGTCATAGTGCAATAAGTAGTTAGACAACTAATTAGTAGAGTTAGTATAGTAGTAATTAGTAGATTGTGTATATATAGTTATTAGAGTAGTTTAGTTCTGTTTTAGTTTTAGTTTGTTTTAGTTTGTTAATTAGTTAGTATATTAGTTTGTTTTAGTGTTAGTAATAGTTTCTTTTATTTAATTTTAGTTAGTTTGTTGTATTTAGTTTAGTTTAGTTTGTTTAGTTTTAGTTAGATTAGTTAGTTTAGATTAGTTTTCTCTTTGGTTTTCTTAGAACCTTAGAACGGCCAACGGAGCCATTAAACTCGTCAGGGTGGTTCATTCCAAACGGCTTGGGTTATTAGACAACCCCGGACCGATTCCACTCTCTCAGTTGACGGATGGTCAATTTCACCCGTCAACATGTATCTGTAGATTCTTTTGGTTGAATTGTTGTGGCCATGACAGTAGTAGTGGGGTTTGCATCGATGATCTGTCTTCTCCCATTATTTTTTGAATCAAATTCTAAATCAGGGTTCGACTTCTTTCCTTTGATCTCGTCCACAAATGATTTTTTTGAGCGACATTTATCAATGTTGTGCCAGGGGATTTTGTGGAAATCGCACCAATTTCCAGTGTCCTTCTTTGTCTTTTTGTTACCCTTCTTTTCTTGTGGCTTGGACTGGTTTTTTGGAGGTTGTTTTTTAGGGTTGTCTTTACCATACTTTGGTTGTTGTGGATTTGTAGACCAGAACTCCCATTTGTTCTAGTGCCTAAATTTTTGCTCGATTTTGAAAGCATATCGATAGGCAGCTCCCAATGATGATATGTCTAAGAAATCCATTTTGGTTTGGATATACCTGTTATCCCATAGCCTAGGGATAACTAAGGAGATTATGTCTCCAGGCCCACAGGTCCTAGACATGGAGTACCGAGAGCCATATTGACTTAAGCCTTGCCCTGGATGGCCCATGATTCTTTTCCAGTGCCTCCATCTTGTCAGTAGCAACAACATCCATCCCATTGGTCTGGTCCTTCAACAACAGTGGGTCTTGCTCCATGAGGTAATGAGTTAGGGTATCATGGTATGTGTCACTTTGATTCTCAAAACATTTGAATATGTGCATTTAATTCTCTTTTACTTCATGACGTGTGCTTGGACTTTATGCCTTTTGACTTGTCCACACCTGGGGGGGATGACAGGATGCCCTAGCAAGTTGGTTCCCTTAGGAATGAGTTTCCACTGGGTGGGTTCATGAAAGGTCATGTCCCATTCCTAGCATACTTATCACTTTCCATCATCTTCACTCTCATCCATTCCCAACATTGGTTCGAGCATTGGGTTTACCAATATAGCAAAGGGTTGTACCTTACCTTGTGGGAAAAAGGAGCTAAAGGCCTAGAGGGTAAAAGTAGCTAGAAAAAGATAAAATCCAAAAGAACAAAACCTTCAGATGCTTCACCCAGGGATCCCCGAGAAAGTAGTAAAAATCTTCTTAGCGAGAAATGGAGGGACCCATAAAATAAATAAACTCAAGACCTAGTTGGAGGATAGGGGGTCTCATCACAAACCAACCTATTAGGTCCATGGGCATGTAGCGGTATGACATTACCATTTAGTTGGTCACCACACCAGGGTAGTGGCTCTTGGTAGCATAGCCAAGAGAAAGGGGGTCTCATCACGAGCAAGTCTTCTCATCTCCATGAAATGCTTGTGGGTAACACTGTCACCACTGGTCACCACACCAGGGCAGTGTCCCCCAGCTATTCTCTTGAAAGAAAAAGAAATAAGATAAAAATGTAAAAATTTCATTGAATGGGCTTGGAAACACTTGCATCCATGACAAGGTGCAACTCACCCTCTTAAGAGGCACCCACAGGTAAGCCATACATTTCCTTGTCATCATTGCACCCATTGCACAAACATCCCCATACCACCTTATCCACTTACATGACCTAGATTGGTCCTCACCTGGAAACATCCCACATCTAAGGAGAATTATCCCAATATGACGTCCTGAAACCCTCTCCAAACCTGGCTTGTAGAATAGCATAACGTCTTTCAGCACCTATCTAGGAAAGGGGGGTTTTATACACATGTTTAGATAACTTGATTATTAGATGTGATTGACATTGTTATGATTCCTGTGACTTATGAGCCCATGGAGGGAGTATTTGTTGTTGCTGTAGGACCATGCCCGATGGATAGGTACACATGGGGAGATGATTAGCTCAGATCTCCATAGGGCTAAAATCCCACCAGATGGATGTTGAGACCCTAGCAAGGGGAAAACATATAAAAGAGGCTTGCACCAGAGAGAGAGGAGGACGTTCCAACAGAGACATCCTGGCAGGCCTAGACCCAGGGGGGTCTTTCCCTCCCACATGATATTGGCCCCTGAAGGCCCTTGATGTCATCATTCAGAGCCTTGATGTCACCTAGTTGAGGTGTCCATCTTGAGGATGTTTTGGGTTGGCACGTGTGGTAGCTCCTGAGGGGTTTTGAGCCCCAACATTTCACTTGGAGGGATAGTGTTCTAGCAGAGAGGCTAATGTCACCCTAGGAGGGGCATGACGTCACCCTAAAAAGATCAAATTAGGGTTTTATTTGTCAAATTTATGTAAAAATGAATTTTCTCATGTAAATTGGCCATGTCGGCCTTTTTGACCTAATTTATAAATTAAAGGTCATTTTCATTATATAAATATGGGATTTTCCCCTTGTATTTTTTCATGATTCATTCACTCACAAGTGAGGTCTGAAATTTGCCCCCTACTTAAGGGTTATTGGCTGAAATTTTAGGCGCACTTCTTGGAGGAGGCTAAATTTGGTGTTTCTTGGTGGAAAGTCTTCAACTAGGCTAATTGCTAGATTATTCTTGGTGAATGTAAGTGGATTTTTGCAATCCTTCCTTGCTTTGAATGGTTATGGTACATTTACTTTTCATTTTTTCCAATATTATGAAATTGTTAGTTTAAAACCCTAGAAGAACAAGCACATGTTATTGTCCTTGTCTTAACAACTTTTCACCTACTAGATTGTGCTAGAAACCCTACCTTTGAAGCATTGTACTAGAGCCCTGCCATTGCAGCACTCTAGTATTATTTGCTTCAACAAGCCATTGTTTTCTTCAAGCTTGAGCTAAAGAAGAAGGAAAATAGCTAGGGCCTAGGGTTACCTACTTCCTAGTAGTCGTTTTCCTTCTAAGGCTTGTTGATTGAGGCCTTGGGTTACCAACACCTCATTCATCATCCTTCTTTGTCCTTAGCTCTTATATAATCATTTGTTTGCTTCAAGTTTGTTGCTGCAAAGTGACTCCATTAGCCCTAAAAGGCACTAATTTTGGAACTTGAATCTGATTGATTGATGAAACCAACCCTTAAATCTTTTACCTTAAGCAACCTACTAACCTTTCCTAACCCTAGATTAGACTAATTCACTAACCTTCTTGCTGATGTTACAAAAGTAAGCTACAACCAACTATTACAGCAGTAAAAGCACTTAAAATAAATTGCAAAAGTTGATTTTTACATTGCCTAATTAGCTTCTAACAAGTGCTAGTATATTGCTATTACTGGGTTATCATTTTTGGTCATTGTGAAGCTTGTTTAAGACATTTATTGTGAGGCTATCATCTTATATACATTGTTGTTATAAAATTATGGTTGCTTCATCTTGTATCAACTTATTTCTTTTATCGATAAGTCCAAGGTTTTATGGAGTACTAACATCAAATTGTACTTGAAAAATATATTGTTTTCTTGTTGCTTTGTTCTAGGAAGGTACATTCAAGCAAGTGTAGTATAAACATTCTACCTTTTGGTAGTTTTTCGATGAATTTTTCTGTTTGATTTTGCCTGAAATTTGATGAGGAATGACTCTATCTGTATATTTGAGTGGCTAATTTTGTGTAATCCAAGTGCCCCACGGGTTTTCCAGCATGCTGAATCCATTTATGCATTCAAAAATGCAATTTAAACAACAAAAATTAACGATTTTATTCATATTTACATCGTCGGATTCCGGCCAAAAATCCCAAAAGGTAGAATGTTTAGCCAACGCTCATTCAAGCATATCATTGCTTCATTTGCTAAAACCTTGGGACTTTCTGATCAGTGACTTGTGAGAGGGGATACATTTTATTGACACTTCTACCTTTTCCTTCTCAAAAACCCAAGTGATTGGGGACATCTTTGTTGGGCTATCATCCCTAAATAGAAAGAGGTGTCTTATTAAGGTGACAATGATAGGACAACCTCATGTTATGCCAATTTTCCCTCATTTAGCCTTACCCTTTGGGACAAGTACACATTGCGCAATAACAGTACCTATGCAGAGTCTTGCAGTATTTCAGAACCAGATGTCACTCGGAGTCTTTGATACCCAGCTTGGTGCACAAGGTATGGAAATTATTTGTGAAATACGACACTTTTTGGCCCCTCTCTTGCCGTAGTGTGGTCCATCTCATGTATTATTTGTAATAGTTACCAACAGGGCAATATTTTTCCTTGACCGCATCCACAAAAATATCCCAAGTGGGCTCGGCCCCATATATTCTAGACTCCTATGTGGAAATTTTTTCCTAGTAAGTTTCCCACCAATGTTTGACACGGGGGAGAGCCTTAAGGAGTTCGAAGGTGATCTTTTCCCTGTCGGAAAAATTGTGAACAAAGAAATAACCTTCTAGAAGAATCAACCACTTTTCTAGGGCATCCGCATCTATCTGACCTTCAAATATGGGAATATCAAAATTAACTTGTACCTTGAAAGGAGAGGTTCCTCCAAAGTGGTCGCTTGATGAATACACACATATTTTTATCAGTAGGCATTGAAGGATGTGGGAAACATTCTCCATCATTTCGTCCCTCTATCGCGTGAGAGCTTGCTCAAGCAACCGATTAATAGAATCTTATGCTCTGTCATCTTTCTTTTCTTCCACCATGGAGGGTTTGTTGGGTGTGTGAGAGCGATTTTCCTCAAGAGAAACAAGCTCAAGACCTAACTTTCTATACTTGGACCTCATCGGGGACATGCATTGAAAAATGATCAAGAACAACTTGCTCTGATACCACTGATCTGAATTATTTTCGGCACAAAATGGGAGTAGAGATATAATAAATAAATGTATAGAGATATATCATATATCCAATAATATAACATATATTTATCATAGATCTAACCATAAACATAGAGATACAGTAATACACAATTTCTATTAATGAGCGAAATGTACAAAACTATAGCAATACAGAGTGAAAGACTCGTTAGAATGGTGGAAGCTTATCTATGAGAAGAGATGTGACGGCTACGCTCATTCAAAAGAAGATTATTTTTACAATGAGGCTCGGAAGGTCTATTTAACATAAAGAAAATCCAAAACCCTAGCCCCGGAAGATGAAAAGCCAATAGTTTTGTGGACCTCGTTTTGGGTAGTTCGGTGTATCAACTTCTCGAGGGTGTAACTTTGGCATACGATCTCTGTTTGGGCGCACAATATCTCGTTGGAAATATATCGAAAAGGAGCTTCATTTTGGGGGATTAATTAGAGTTTTTGACTATCATTGAGGTGCCCGATTGTGAAAAAACGTCGTTTAGGACCTAAAAAAAATGCTAAAAATAGTAAATTGCCAACAAACTGTTTTGAGCCAATTAGAATAGGTAGGTGGCCATCGATATCCACCTAGATCATTGGAATCATTATGTCATCCCCTCTTGGTCTTCTTGTGATTTTGGTTGGATTCTAAAGCAATTTTGGGGAGTCTCGTGTAATGTTCCCAAGCCAATTTTTTTTGCTTGGAACACTAACTGCTCATTGTTTAACTGATGTGTGTGTGTTTTCTTGCAGGTTTACTTTTGAGTTAGGTATTAGGGTTTATAGTTCATTTATCAAGCATATATATGAATATAAACAATGGAAATACAAGATACAACCAACAACATAAGATATGGATCCAAAAACATAGATCTGACCTTTATTGATATAATAAGAAAGGACCTGATACAATAAGGATGCAGATGTGGAATAACATCAGATAGCTCCAATATATAAGATATGAGATGATGAAAAATGCTCCCGATAAGAAGATGCAAACCTCCAAAGGCTGAATATAGAATGAAGACCAATACAAGAAGAACCAAAGTCATGTCCAAACCCCCTGGCTGGTGGTACGTCCTCCTGTAGAGCTAAGAAGACCCAATATTTCGGCCTAGCTGATGGAAGCTTCCAAATGGATCCAAACCTTGTAGAATGATATATTGGGGTGAGTAGAACCCCCTCCTGAAGTCTCATACAGAAATGCCAAGAGATGCTCCTCCGAATGTTGAAACTCTAAGTGAAGTTGTGCCCTCCTGAATCATGTCAATTCCCAATCATTCGGCCCTGGTGAAGGAGGCCTCCAAATGCTTTGAAATTACCTAGAAAGGTAGATTGGGACACTGCAAGTCATTAGGTGAAGTCTCAAGGTTAGATCTGAAGTATAACCCCTCCAATACTAAGTAGATATGAATCTCAATAGCGCCCTCCTTCTCTCCAAATCGTGCCAATGCTCTATGAAATCATTCGGCAAGAATAACCCTCTCAAAATGCACTAGAACTAATCATCAAGGCCCTGCAAGAAAAACCTAAGTGCTAGAATGTCCAAAAGCCCTACCAATCTCTTGGATCGAACTTCCTTCAATGAATGGTGTGCCCTCTTGCTGAAAACCCTCAAGGGTACAACCTGTATATGTCCTAGATGAATGGTGATACCTGTGAATTCTATAGAATGGTGTGGGTGGAGTATTTCATCCTCGATGCCAAGCTTGGAATAATATAGGTTGAATCTTTCACCACCAAATTGTTCTCTATGGTTTGTATTCTCAAAACCCTCAAAACTGTGTGCTCAAGAGCCCAAAAGCAATTTTCAATAATAATCCAAGATGAGTGAGAGGTGCGCCCTAGGATTTCCTTTATACCCCCATTCTATTCCTCTGTGGAGTTAGTTAACCCTTAGGTTGAACTCCTAACTCAACCTCAAGTGTTCTAGTTCTTCAATGACTTAATTTTTACCTTTTCGAGTTAACTTCATATTATAACATTGAGTTTAGTTGACTTTTCCCCATGCTCCATGAGACTATAGTCTAGTAGGGATGACTAGACTATTGAGTCTCTCCAAACCTCTTCATCAAGAGGTGGGGGACATTATAGTCTCCCCTACTAGAAATTGCTTGTCCAAAATAAATTTTGAGCATGTCTCCTGTATCACTTGTTCACTCTCCCACATAGCATCCTCAATAGGCAAGTCCTTCCATTTGACTAAGTATTCCTTGATGCTCATCCTCCTTAGTTTCTTCTCCCAAACATTTAGTATTTCCTCTGGTATTAGTATCAATTGACCCTCTTCATCTAAGGGTAGCAGTACCTCAAGAGGGGTGATGTGTTGGCCAATGGCCCTCTTCAAGCATGACACATGGAAGACATTGTGTATCTTGTTGCCCTGTGGAAGCTCAAGTTCATAATCCATGGCCCCTACCTTCCTGTTGATCTTGTAGAGTCCAAAGAATCGGGGTTGGAACTTTTCTACTCCACTTCTTTTGATAGAATCTTTCCTGTACGGTTAGAGCCTTAATTAGATGAAGTCACCAACCTCAAATGTACGCTCTACCCTGTGTTTGTTTGCCTGGACCTTTTGTTGATTTTCATTTGCTTATGATATTTTAATTCCTTGAGTATGTCCTGACTCTACTACACCCAATCATGTACCATAGGAGCTCTGCTATCACCAAAGGAAATCTCTACAAAGGAGAGAGGGTCGTAACTGTACAAGGCCCTGAATGGAGTCATACTAATAAACATATGATAAGTGGTGTTGTAACAATATTCTCTTAGGTGTAGCCACCTAACCCATGCCTTTTGTTGCCTTGCCACATAATTTCTGAGGCATCCTTCCACCCACTTGTTGACTATTTCGGTTTGCCCATTAGTCTGAGGGTGGTAACTGGTGCTAGAGGTTGAGGTTGTACCAACCAACCTGGATAACTCCTGCCAAAAGGTGCTCATAAATCAGTTATCCCTGTCGCTAACAATGGTCTTGGGCAAGCCATGTAGTCTAAAGATCTCCCTAAAGAACAAATCTCCAACCTGTGTTGCACTGAAGTCTGTGGCAATGGATAAGAAGTGTGAAAATTTAGTCAACATGTCCACCACTACAAAAATACAATCTTTCCCTTGTTCCCTTGGCAATCCTGTGATGAAGTCCATAGAGATGCTTTCCCATTTGTGCTCTAGGATGGGTAGAGGTTGTAACAGTCCTACTGGATATGTATGCTCATCCTTGTTTTCCTGGCAGGTAGTGCACTCCTTGATGTGGCGCACTACATATTCTTTGAGACCTTTCCATGAAAACCTTTCCCTTACCTTCCTGTATGTTTTGACAATTCCTTGGTGCCCTACCAAGGGTGAATCATGACATGCTTACAATACCTTCGCCTTAAAGGCTGACTTAGGAACCAAGAAAATTCATCCCTTGTAGTAAATGACATCATCTGTGATTCTGAAGTTGTCATCCTATATCTGTCCATCCATCAACTGACAAGCGAACTAGTTTTTCGATTATTCTACCAAGAGGTGGGCCTTCCAGTCAACTGAAATATCAGTCATAGCATAAACTGATGGCCTTCTAGATAATGCATCTGCCACTACATTATTCTTTCCCTTGACAAATTCAATGTCAAAATCATAGGTCTGTATTTTTTTAACCCACTTTTGTTGTCTCTCATTTAAGTCCTTTTGTTCCAAAAAGTACTTAACACTGTTGTGATCTAATCTCACTACAAATCTTGCTCTTACCAAGTATTGTTTGAATTTGGCCAATGCATGCATGATGGCCAGCATTTCTTTATCATAGATAGTGTAGAGAATCTCAGGGCCCCTCAAATTTTGGCTCTCATAGACAAGGGGGTGCCTATTCTGCATAAGCATGGCTCCAATTCCCTCTCTGGAGGCAGCACACTCCAATGTGAAGGGTTGGCCGAAATCTGGTAGGGATAAAACTGGGCATGTGCTCATTACCTTTTTCATTTTGTCAAATGTCAATTGTTCCTTTGAACTCCATATGAAAGCCCCTTTCTTGGTCAAATCAGTCAAGGGTGCACAAAGTTGTGAGAAACCCTTGACGAACCTCTTGTAATAACAACAAATGCCAAGAAACCCCCTCAACTCTGTAAGGGTCTTAGGTGTGGGCCAGTCAAGTATGGCTTGGATCTTCTCTTGGTGTACTTGTACCCCTTTTACTCCAATGATGTGTCCTAAGTAGAGGACCTCTGTCATTCCAAATTCACATTTGGACTCATCATGCAAGGATTGGTCCTCCCTGATGGCTAGAATTTGTTCCACATGCTGAAGATGTTCCTCCCAAGTCATGCTATAGATCAACAATTCATAAAAGAACACAAGGAGGTGCTTCCTCAACTGCTTGTTGAAATCGTGATTCATGCAAGATTGACATGTGGTTGGCGCATTAGTCAATCCAAATGGCATCACTAGGAATTCATAGTGGCCGTAGTGACATATGAAGGAAGTTTTGGGGATGTCATGCTCCCTCATTTTGATTTGATGATAGACAGAGCGCAAGTCAATCTTGGTGAAGTAAAAAACCCCATGGAGCTCATCAATCCTCAGAATGGGATACCTGTTATTAATAGTTTTCTTGTTCAATGCCCTGAAGTCAATGCACATGCACATGGTTCCATCCTTCTTCTTTACTAATACCATTGAAGATGCAAAAGGATTGGAACTTGGTCTAATGTGACCCATGTCTAACAGTTCTTTGATGGCCTTCTCTATCTCATATTTGTACTTTTTTGGGTGTCTGTAGGGAGTGGTGATGACTGGTTTCACTTCCTCTTCCAACTCTATGATATTCTCAAACTCCCTATCTGGTGGCACTCCTGGTGGAATGGGTCCAAACACTTTGCTATGTTTGTCAATGATTCTCTGAATCTCTGGTGCATAGTGAACCTTTACTTTCTTGTCCACACGTTCTAAAATCCTACACTTAGAAGCATATACAATGTCCTCCCTTCTGAAAATGGCTTCCATGTGCTTTGTTGTAACCACCCTAGCTGTGTTTCCTGACATGCCCCTGAGAACTACCTTTTTCCCACTTTCCTCTGTGAAATACATCTCCATAGTCTTGTAGTTGGTGGTGATAGGTCCCAACATGCTGAACCATTGAACTCCAAGGATGATGTTTGTTTCTGGAAGGTCCATCACATAAAAGTCTTGTTCTAAGTCATGTCTACCCAGTGTAAGCTTCATCCTTGGAATATACATGTTACATGGCATGGTGCTTCCTCCGACTACCTCCACCTTGAATCCTTTAAATTCAACTGTGGGTATGTGCCTCCTCTTTAGCAGTGTTGAGTCAATGAAGTTGTGAGAAGCACCCCCATCAATGATAATCGAAACCTTCTATCCCTACAATACCCCTCTCATCCTAAAGGTTTTATAATTGGGTACCCCACTAATGGATGTTAATGTAGACTTCTCTTCTATTGTCATGTCGTGACCTAGACCTTCTTCTTCAACAGTTTCGATGGTATTTGCTTCTAGATTCTGCAGGTTCCCGAAATCTTCCTCCTCTTCATTGTGTGAAGTAACCTCAATGTAGTGGGCCTTGCCTCTACCCATGCACTTGTGGGATGGATCCTAAGGCTCTTTGCATGTAAAGAATATTTTCTTTCTTCTTAGTTCCCTCGTGTTCTCATCCATCCTACCTCTTCCCCTTTCAAACCCCCTTGGGTATCTTCCTCCTTGATTCATTGGAGGTCTTTGGTCTCTTCCTCTAGTTTTTAGAGGTGGTCTAGGGATAAACTTGGATTTCATTGTTGGGCCTAGATCTCTTGTCCTCCATATAGAATCCTGCAAGTTGGTAGGCTTGAAAGCCTTAACCCAACCCTTTAAGGGTTCCATCAAACCCTTTGTGAAAAGCATCATGAGTCTTGATTGTGACACGTCCTGTACCATGAATGCTATCCTCTGAAACTCTTGAATATACACCTCAGGTGATCTTGTCTCTCTGAGTTGGGTGAGTTCCTTGAAATGGAGTTCTGGATCCCCCTGGTCAAACCTGTCAATGAACCTCTGTGTAAACTCTGTGTATGCCACTATCTGATTGTGGCCAAGTGTAGATAACCCATGGTACCAACAGTCATGATATTTTCCCTCCAAGTACATGGTGGAAAACTTGATGGCATCCACCTCTCTCATGGGGTTAAGCTGTAGGTAAGTATCCAGTTTTTGCACCCAAGCCTGTGCAGTCATCTTGGGAGACCCATCAAAATAGGGGATCTCCATTTTTCTAGCCCTACGCTCTAACTCATAGTTTCTTCTATAGTATGGCCTGGGTTTGTCCCTGAGTTTGAATCCACAATACTGATCCAATGTCATCTGTCTCTGGACTGCAATGCTCAGTGAGTTATATTCCCTGACATACTGTGAAAAATTGTCCTCCATTTCGTCTTGGAATTCTGGTTGTGTTTGTTCATCCAAAAATGAAGGTAGATAGGGTCTATGAGTGGTCCTGTTGTGTGTATTTCCTTGTGGTGCTCCCCCTCCATGGCTTTGTCCCTCAGTATGATAATAGAGAACATGCTCCTACTGATGTCTGTTCTTACCATGAGATCCACTAGCTTCCCTATTGGCATAAGATTCTGGACCTTTTCCCCCATGATTCATCTGCATCAAAATCCGTGATATCAACTCTTGGATATCACTTACCCTTTTCAAGGTTTCTGCCACCTCTATCTGTCCCCTATGTACCGTCTCTTGGTTTTCTTGCAGGTGACATACAAGTTTACTCTATGACACCTCTATGGAATGTTGTAATTCCCTAGTGATTCCTGCTAAAATATGTGGCTCATTGTCCTCACTTGACCCTTCCATTTCAGCCTCTGTCTCACATGTATGTTTCCTTATTCTGCCCATATAAATTTCAATGAACTTATGCATGCGCTAACCCTCACAGGATGGGAGGATCAACGCTCTAATACCACTGTAATGTTCCCAAGCCAATTTTTTTTCACTTAGAACACTAACTACTCATTGTTTAACTGATGTGTGTGTGTTTGATTGTAGGTTTACTTCTGAGATAAGTCTTAGGGTTTATAGTTCATTTATCAAGCATAGATCTGAAGATAAACAATGGAAATACAAGATACGACCAACAACACAAGATATGGAGCCAAACAACATAGATCTAACCTTTATTGATATAATAAGCAAGGACCTGATATAATAAGGATGCATATTTGGAATAACATCAGATAGCTCCAATAGATAAGATATGATGTAATATACCAGATATAAAATGTATGCATAACAGAAATAAAATGCTAGTAATGGAAGAATAAAAACAATATAACCAAAACATTCACCACAATAACACTGAAATGATATAAGAATAACAATAGAAATAACACTTTGAATCTGAAAGCAATGTTCACGAGCCTCTTTGAGAGGGAAACCTCCAGTTGAGCAGGGCTCTATTACAATAATATCCAAGCTAGGGTTCTCATACCCTCGACTCCTATTTATACTAAAAAGAAGTATCTAGAGGAAGATCCTTCTAGAAGCGAAAGCTTCTATTAGGTCTTCTTACATCCGCCTTATTCTATTTTATTTAAATGCCTTATTAATATTGAACTTTATTACATCCAAATATATTGTTCTACCTATGTGCAGGTTAGGACCCTAACATGTCTGCCCCCTTAAAAAAATCCTTGTCTTCAAGGCTTGAGATGAGGAAATTGCTGCAGAATGGTAGTTGGTTCCCAAGTGGTGTCTACTAGAGTTGTATCCTTCCACTAGACTATCACTTCCTTGATGGTTCTCTGACATAGGCGACGCTCGTGCTGGTCCAAAACTACTTCTGGCTGTAGCCAAATGGATCCTTCTTCAGCTAACTCTGGAAGGTTGGTTTGAATTTGGCACTTACCTCCAATCACCTTCTTTAAGAATGAAACATGAAAAATAGGATGTAGCTTCGAATGGTTGGACAAAGATAACTGATAGGTGACTTGTCCCACATGCTTGAGCATGGTATAAGGAACATAAAACTTGGGCACTAGCTTCTGACAATGCTCGTCATTGAGGGAAGTTTGCTTGTAAGGTTGCAGTTGAAGAAACACCTGATCCCCTTCTGCAAATTGACGTTCAGAGCGACCTTGATCTGCGTGTTTCTTTTTGCGATTATGTACCATGACCAAATTATCTTTGAGTGTACAGATAATAGCCTCTGGATTTGTAAGTGTTAGGTCAACCGCCTGGACCTTCGAGGCACCCAGTAAGTATGAGAGAACTGAAGGTGGCTTCTGTCCATATACCGCTTCAAAAGGAGTCATGCATGTAGTTGTATGGTATGAAGTGTTGTACCACCATTCAGCTAGGGGTAACCATTGAGCCCACTGATTTTTCTTTTCCGAGGCAAAACACCTCAAATATGTTTCCAAACACATATTGACAACTTATGTTTGGCCATCAGTCTGGAGATGATAAGCTATGCTGAGATGCAATTCGATGCCTTGTATCTTGAACAGTTCTTGCCAAAAATTGCTTGTGAAAGTTGGGTCGCGATAAAAAACAATAGAGTGTGGCATGCCATGAAGCTTGAAGACCTGATCCATGAAGATTTGAGGCACTATGGATGTTGTAAACGGGTGTTGAAGGGCGCATAAATGAGCATACTTGGAAAGGAAATCAACAACCACCGTGATGACGGATTTATTTCCCGATTTGGGTAAGCCGGTAATAAAATCCATAGAGATATCCTTCCAAATAACAGGTGGAATTAGGAGTGGTTGTAGTGTGCCCAACGATTTGACTATTTCTCCCTTGTTGCATTGACACACATCACATTCAGCTACAAAATTACGAATGTCCTATTTCATACCATCCTAGAAAAAGGAACATTTGACCCTATCATAGGTTTTGGTGAACCTAGAGTGCCCTGTTGTGGGTGTAGCATGAAGCTCAGAGAGTACCATGGATTTAAGCTTTGATTGTTTACTTAAATACAAATGGTCTTTGTATCGAAGTTCATCATGGAGCCAAGAATACCCTGGGGAAGCCGGAGCATTGGACTGCAATTGGTGGATCAACTGCGAACTTTTGGGATCTTGTAGCCATTCCTAGCGAACGACTTGGAGCCAATCTGGTACAATGAATGAAAGAGAAAAAAGGGATCCTTCATCTTCATATTTTTGGGAAAGTG
>JZKD02S1058979.1:94606-134701 GCA_000966675.3 Picea glauca | reverse complement strand
TATATATATATATATATAGAGAGAGAGAGAGAGAGAGAGAGAGAGAGAGAGAGAGAGAGAGATATAACCAATTACATTCTATACATCTCTGTGAGTGGTACAAGCACATACTTGAAAACTAAAAATTGAATCATATTTGACACAACAATAATTCGTAGTATTAAGTAGTAATAATATAATAATATATAGATAGATATTATAAATATAAATCTCATAAATATATTTTATATTATTATATAATAATATAAACAACTATACGAGTATTATTACAAGTCTATTATTATACTTGACTGACTTTGATTATTAAATTAATAATTAGATTATATACTATATTATTACTATTATTATAGTATATACAAAACTATTTGTTGATCGTACAATTTATGGACTTATTAGTCCCTGCAAAAGGCCAAGACTACAACATTCTATTCATCATTGACCATCCATTGGTTTTCCTTTGACTACAAATATTTTTCTTTCTTTCCAATGGTTTACACATCTGATTGGCCAACTAGTTCGATGTCTTATAGTCAAGCTCTAATGAAATGCAATTTTTTCAATCTTAGGTTATACCTAAGTTTTGAGTTTTAATCACCGAACATGCACACAATGCAATTTTTTTCCAAAATTAGATAACCTAAGTTTGGAGTTTTAATCTTATATAACTACGACATCTATTCATTGAGGTCATTAAATTCATGTAAGTGGAATAAATATATGCGATGGCATGTATTGGATGTGAAGTGCAATGTTTCCATGTATTTGTTTTTGAGCGATGTTGTAACCAAATTTGTAACATAATTTACATTTAGTTATAAACATTCCATTACTCAATCTTTATTATCTTTGACACTTCGGTTTGATGTCTCCTTTCTCACACTCTCCTAATATATTTTAGGAGTTTCCTACTCTGTATATACCCCAGCCACACCATCTTTATAACTAGCATAGACGGTTGTGCATACAATCAGAACCCATATCTACACTTCCCAGTAGACCATCCATAAACGATGTTCCATCTTTTCCTTCTCTCTCTCCCACAGGTTGCAATGGGTACGTCACCTTCTCCCTCTCCCACGAGTTTTGATGGGTACTATGAGGTGGATGCATGAGTTGAATGCACTCATAGTGAATGCAAATTTAGAGCTTAACCACTTCAATGAAAATGACATATACATGTATACCATGTGAAGTCGATTACTCAAATTTTTTAGATGAGTCGAGTTTTGACCCTTTTTAAAGCACTAATTACATTGCAAATGTTTTGATTGTGAATTCATGGTCATGGTAATTATATGTTTTGATTGCATATTATTGGACATGGTAACGATATACTTTAAAGGTTTCATCCCAACTATTTGTAAATTCAATTATCACTATGGTTATCATCTTTTGAAAATTCGTCACGGGGTCAGTCATTGATCTCTTTCTTCATTAATAATTTTTTTTTTTATTAATTCCAATAATCGATAGTTTTTCATTTTCCTTCCATATATCTCAATTCATCAAAATTGATTGCATAACTTCAGTTTGAAAACAAATATTATGTTGTAGATTATGTGAGAAATAGAGACATGAACATAATACACACACATGCACACACACAAAATTCATACATAATATGAAAAAAATAACAATTACAACATTCTAATAGAGTAGAAACTTTTCTATTAGAGTAGGAGGAAATAATTATATGGTCATTGTTCATATGGTTATGAATGAAGTTACATTATCAAATTTATTGGGTTTATCTAATAGTGTCAAAGCTTTAAAAAATGAATAACAATCTGATATGTGGATGATTAGTTGAGTTTGTATTTTGATTGAAGCACAAAAGCTCTATATTGTATAGTAATATATTATCCCTTGTAAGTTTATTAATTATGTGTGATGATCTTCACTTGTGGCATAAGAAAACATGCATGCTCATGAATTTTTAAGTTCTTGACACTTAAAATTCATTAATTTTATCTTTATTTTACATAATTATTATAATTTTCATAAATAATTAAACATACAACATTGTAATTTCATTAGTGAATGTTAAGGATAGACCTATATAGACATATTTTTTATTTAACACATCTCCTTTCAATTTTACTGATGATTTATTTTAAAGAATAAATCATAATTGGTTCCTTTCATGGGGTGTCCTCTTGCATAAATGGAAATGTGGTTGTCGTGGATCATATGGTGCACAACTCTAGAACGTCGAGAGATCCCCCCCTCCTCAAGGAATTTTAGATATCCCTTCACACATCACTTTGTTTCATACGATGTTGCCTCTTCCAAAAATGGATAGACACCAAACTATGATGGCGAGGAATGTTTCATAGACGGATACGGAGTTCAAGGCTTCTCACATGATTAAGAGGACAAAGTGCCCATATCTAAGCAAGGAATTAGCATGCACCATGATAATGGTGACGAGTGATCTGATGCAGAGGAATTATCCATACACGCACCTATGGATTTAGCAAAATTTTCCCATGAGGTTAATAGTTATGGATTGTCATGGAAGAGTTAGAAGGGTGCGCAAACCAAATGAGGACCTCATAGCTATATATGTTTTAAAATGTAGTTCTATGTTTTCTAATTTTGCTCTGCTTGATTTTTTTTTACGAGATTGCATGCTCTCTAGTCATCAGTTTGTTATTCCAATCATCGATTTGTAATTTGGTTTGCCATCGATGGTGCCTCAAGGATACAAACCTCGCAACTTTGGTGTTAGGCATTCTTGGGTTGCCAAGGCAATGATGCATGTTGCAGACCATTATGAGCACTTCATGCAGAGGAGGATAAAGCAGCGATATCAGTAGTGGAGGTCGAATTTCTTCTGGCTCGCAAGTTTAAGGAGGATGCTAAGGTAGAGTTCCAAGTGGGTGTGATGATTCCATAACTGGGTTGTTTTAGAACCAAGAATTCCAAGCTTTTTCACACCCTGGAGTTATATTGGCATACTAAAATGATGTTATCGCTTGGCATGTTTCCCAAAGATGGGGATTTTTTCCATCTTAAAAGCATAATGGAAATGTTGGAATCTCAGAATGCACATTTTCTAGAGGTCATGACTTGGCTAGCCCGCAGAAACAAGGGCGTCTTCCATCCACCTACTATTGGTCCAAGAAAACAAGTCTCTTCTTCCGCAGTTGATTTCCCAACTAATTTGGAACCTCATATTCCTAATGTTCCTTAGAATTATGCTTCTCTGATGCTTTTGCAGTTATATTTCTCTTTCTTTAGTTTTAGATCAGGCTATGGCTAGTATAGACATTCTAAAACTCTATTAGAGTCTAGTGTTTATACACATAAAGTCATTTTTGCCTGGTTTCCCCACTAGGGCAGGCTCTTTTTTATTTTTGAGCCTAAGAAACTGTCATGGTCTCTTAGGACTGTTATCCCCATTTTGTGGATAACTAAGGAGATTATGTCTCAAGGCCCTTAGGTTGCAGATATGGAGTGTTGAGAGACTACATGACTAGCAGTATCCCTTTGCATAGATGGAGACCCTTCTCACCATCGCAAAGGTCGTACATTTTCGAATGGCATCCACCACACCAGCTTGCTTCTGAAAGGTAGTGGGCCTTGCTCCATGAGGTAAAAGTCAGGTATTATGGTGAGTATAATTTCAATACTAGAGGCATTTGAGTATGTTGTATCTTAGATTTATTTAGATTTCATGATATATTCTTGGACATTATGCATTTTTCCCTACTTCACCTTGGTGTTTGGCATTGTGCCCTAGTAAGTGGTCTTCCTTGGGGATGGTTTTTCTACTAGGAACTCCCTTACATAGCCATCGTACTATTTATGACCATACTTACCACTTTCCATCACTATTTTCCCCCATTTCCTTATCTCTTGGGATTTTAGGGTGTATTGACCTAAGAAGGGGTTGTCCCTCATTCTATGGGAAGAAGGGGTTGAAGGCCCAGAGGGATTGATGTTGGGTAAAATATAAAATCCTATGTATGAACCTTCTAGACGCTTCACCCGGGGATCACCCAAGAAAGAAATGAAACACTTATCTTTGAGAAATGGGGGACCTACAAGAAATATGATTAATAATTCTTAAAAGGTTAGTTGGAGGATAGGAGGTCTCATCATGAGATGACCTATCATGTCCATGGATATCTAGTGGTATGACATTACCATCATCTAGTCACCAAGACAGGGTAATGGCTCTCAGTTGCATGGTTGAGAGAAAGGGGGTCTCATCACGAGCCAACCTTCGCATCTCCGCTATGTATTTATAGGTGAAACTGTCATTATCTGGACACCACGCTAGGGTAGTGGCCTTCAAATTTTCCTTAAATGTATGAAAGAAACAAAGAATGGAAAAATAATGGGCTTGGAAGAATTGCATTACAAACGAATGTCCCACACACCCTCTACAAGGCACCCATGAATGAGACACTACAACCCCTTGTATGTCATGAACCCCATGCCCATTGAGTCTTGACCCTAACCACTTCAGCCACTTTACATGGCTTAGAGAGGGATCTCCTGGAAACTCTCCTTGACCTAGGGAAAGATCTACCCAATAGGACACCTCATTGTTGATTTTTCAATAGTCAAGGTTAAGCATGAATATCATTCCATTTTTAACATTTAACCATAACCATAAATGTTGCAACAACCAAGATCACAAGAAGAAGCACCATGCATAAGAACACAAGAAGTATCCTAGGAAACCCTTCTCACCAAGGGAAGAAAACCTAGCCAAATCCTTTGCTATATTCTTCAAGAGAAATAACTTCACCACAAATATAAAACCTATCACACAAGAGGGTGCTCAAACCCTAGAAGACTAGCATCCAAGAGAGGTGTGCACTTTTCCCAAGAAGGTGTACTTGCTGAAATTTCCAAGCTCACTTGAAAGATCTGATTCTTCAATGGGGAATTTACCTTTACTTATACTAACTTGAACCTGTCAACAAAAGTTTCTATTGGCATAATAGGGCTGACCTCACTATCTTATAATATAATTAATATTAACCAGATTAATTATCTTTTACATTAATTACCAGTCACATTAAGGTGGGGTCGACCTGTACCCTTTACATTACAATTAGGTTTACAGGAAGGTCTGACTCTTGAAAAATATATCAAGGGATATGATACACCCACTAGTGCTCATCCACTAGGGGCACATCCATAGAGATGACCATATCTCTGGCTCACTGCATTACATAGAGGAACCACTTCTTCACACGTTCACCTATGCTCGTCCACAAGCACACCCACTCAACAGATCTTCTTTCCCACTACATTACACATGAGATTCATCTGGAGTTTCTCATCAACTCTTTTGCTCCGAGGAGGCTAATACATCATTTTCATTTTTGTTCTCATGATGATGCACCCAACACTTTGGGATTTCACACATTCACCTTGTGCTCAGCCACTGGCACGTCTAACTCAACAAATCTACTTTCCCATAGGATAATCATCTGGAGTTATTCTCAACTCTTTGAATGGAGGAGGTCATCTCTACATTCTAGCTCTGTCTTAGATATGAACCACACACCCTCTTCAAGGGCTTTCTCTCAGGTTTGTAATATGGAGAATATCTCACATGGATGTAATGATCCACATATCACATGTTTGTAAGATGGAGAATGTCTCACATAGCTGCAATCATCAACACTCCCTCTTAGCTAGAGAGGCATTCTTCATCATGCCAAGTCTCACATGAATGTACTCTAAATTTTGTCTTGCCTGGAGTCATCAATACTCCCTCTCAACTAGGGAGGAATTCTTCACCAAGTTAGTTTTGTGAAGATGTTTGCAATCTGCTCATGTGTAGGAAGGTATTGCATGTGTATGGTTTTCTTTTGCATCATATCTATGATATAATAATATTTCATCTCATCGTGTTTTGATCCATCAGGAAACACTGCGTTCTCAAGGATCTTTATACACGACTCTTGGTTATCATCATAGGATCCATCTCATGATCAAGTAAATATGTCATAAGATTGTGAAGCTATACTGCTTCGCACACTCAATGATACATACTCTGCTTCTATGGTATTCAAGGCCACAAAGATTTTGTTTCCTGCTGCATCAGGAAACCATGGAAAACTTCATGGTAGAACATCAACTAGATGTGCTCTTTTGGTCCACTGTACTTTTTTCTCAACCTAAATCGACATATCCTACAGACTCAAGTTCACTTTGGAGGCATATCTCATGCCACATTCAACTGTACTTCGTATATATCTTAATACATGTTTTGTTGTTGTCTAGTGAGTCTGTCTCAGCTAACTCATGAAATGACTAAGAACATTCATTGAATGGCATGAATCAAGTCTGGGGTTAACCATATACATCAGTGATCCAATCAGCTATGGATCAGTCTCATTTGAATCATCATCAATCTTCTCCTTTTAAATTCATCACGGTGAATTTTTCATTCTGTCATACTTGAACTTATTTAATATCTTCACTGTATATTTTCCTTAACTCAGGAAAATCTCATCGGTCCTCTGTCATACTTCTTGTCCCAAGAAGTTGTGCATCATACTCAGATTCTTCATCTCGAATTCAGAAGTCAAGGATTACTTGTATCCAACAACAAGGCTTTCTGAATAAATCACCAAAATTAGGCTCTCGTCATCACTATTGTAATGATGTAGGTTTGGATCAACAACACTCTTGCTGAAATCCAAAAATCATAAAGAATTTATCTATCTGATATAGTTTTCAACTCATGGATGGTAGTACGGATGGAAGTGTATTGGGTTTACTCGATCAAGTGTCTCATCATAGACAACTCCCTCTATTTGTGAGAAACCTCTGGCTATAGATCTCGTTTTTTATTTCTATACACTTCCATCAGCTGGATGTTTGATCTTATAGATCCACTTGGAAGTTACCACATACTTCCCTTCTGGTCCATGAATAATATATTATGCATCATTATTTAAGATATATTGGTATTCTTCTGTTATGGCATCTCAGCGTACCTATTCTCTTGTTTCTTCTCTAAGACAAGGAGGCTTAGCATCAATAAGGTGTCTCATGACTTGAAGGATAACTTGAAAAACTCTTTTACTTTCTCAGGATGTGCCTTCAGAGGCTTGTATGTTTCTCTGCCTCTTGTAGAGTGAGTCTAGGTAGGCCTTTCATGACCTACTTCAATATCTTTGAACATATCAACTGGAGAAACTAGATCAACTTGAATAATGTCTGTCTCCCTCTAAGTTGTTGAAGGGGGAGAAGGTATTATCTTACTGTCAATGTCCATCTGAGGTTCTCTAGGTTTATTTGAATGGGTATCTCTTCTTTAAGGACAACATCTCTGCTTGTTCGTTAATCTCTAATAACTTCATAAAGAAGATGGCAACTGTGTCAAATTTCGTCAACATTGTACTTTGAAGTTGGATCTTCAAGGTAAGAGCTTTGAGAGTGTTGTCACTTTCAAACATTTCTTTTAAATCTTCATACATATGATAGGTTGTCTTTAGGTTGGAAATACGAGGTAAGAGATGATCTCTTACTGAGTAGATGATTAATTTTCTTGCTTTGACATATTATTCCTTTCTTATCGTCTTCTCTACATCTGTAGTTGTGTCTGGTATGCTTTTATTTACCACATCCAAGAGGTCATATTCTTCAAGGGTGACCTGAAGCCTTGATTTTTAAGAGCTGAAGTTGCTTTCTCCATCAAGCCTATCTTCTACTAAGGCTTTGTTCTTCATTTGATTGGTTTCTTCAAATTCTCGCCAATTGGATTTTAAAACCCTAATGATTAGGTTGAATTAGTAACCTTGGATTATGTTGGACTTATGAATGCCAACAATCAACTTGAAGTGTCACAAAGATGCTTATTGATTTAAGAAAAAAGTTTCTTCAGAAATGTGAGATTAATATTCTATAGGAAATTTCGGCACCCTAGAAACCCTAGGGCCAAAAACTTAAAATTATCAGAATTTGATTTTAATATCTTCTAAAGATGCAATGGAGGATCTCTTACTCTTCTAGTCCAAAACTAGCCCTAGCATTCGAGTATTAAGGGTTGGATCACCAAATAAAGGAGGGTCGTATGGATTTTTCTAGAAACCCTAGGAGGGTCATACGGTTTTGCAAAAGTGAGAGGAGACTTGTTAGATGATTGTGCAATGGGTTATTTCAAGACCTATGCTCTAATACCATGTTGATTTTTAAATAGTCAAGGTTAATCATGAATTTCATTCCATTTTTAGCATTTAACCATAACCATAAATGTTGCAGCAACCAAGATCACAAGAATAAGCACCATTCACAAGAACACGAGAAGTATCCTGGGAAACCCTTCTCAACAAGGGAAGAAAACCAAGCCAAATCCTTTGCTATATTCTTCAAGAGAAATACCTTCACCACCAAGATAAAACATAGCACACAAGAGGGTGCTCAAACCCTAGAAGACTAGCGCCTAAGAGAGGTGCTCACTTTTCCCAAGAAGGTGTACTTGCTAAAATATCCAAGCTCACTTAAAAGATCTGATTCCTCAATGGGGAATTTACCTTTACTTATACTTGTTAAAATAATGTAACTGAAAAGTGTATTCTTATTATTATTTCATATATTATTCATTGGATCAATCCCCATTGTGGATTGATCATGTTGGCTATTCTATAAGGACCAAATCCCCTTTTGTGGATTGGTCATATTGTAATTGTAAAAGGCAAAAGAAGAAGTCGGCCCCATAACATATCAAGAGGCCCTGAAATATAATAAAAGTGATTATAACCACCCAGTTGGAGAAGTTGTCCCCAGTGAAGAGACACTTCACACGTGCCATATTTGTATAAATAAGGAGGCTAGCACCTCACTTAGACACACACCTCACTTGCTCATTGAGAGACAAGTCTCGGAACTGCAGTTGGAGAAGAAGGAGAGAGACTGGTGCATCTTTTGGGAGAGGATATTTTGCATTAGTTTAAGTTATCTCTTGGCATTGTAATGGCTATCTATAATAAGGAAGTTTTGTTGAGTTTTCTTCCCCTAGAGGGTTTCCCAGGATAAATGTTGTGTCTCTTGTGATTGTGTATTTCTCAATGATCTTGCATTATGCTATTGTTATCTATTGAAATGCAAAGAACTATAATAATGGATTAAACATTAACATGGTATCAAAGCCAAGCTGAAGAGAGCATCTTTCACAAGAGTGAAAAACATCACTGTTGTTAGACATGCAAATTAGGGCTTTTTGATGGTGAATCTTTTCAGCCCTAAAACCATCTAGAAAAGTGTTCCCTCCCCCAAGGATTACTTTGGCACTCTCAGTCCACCTTTTTAGTGGCTAGATCTCCCGAAAAGTGAAACCCTAGTTTCACAAAGTACCAGAAAACCAATGTACCAGAAGTACCAGAAAACCAGTGTACCAAAAGTACCAGAAGTACCAGAGTACCAGAGGTACCAGAAAACCAGAAGCACCAGTCCAAAAATCCGCAGATCAAGTTTGGAGGAGAAAAAGTTGGATTTTATCAAATCCAAACACATCAGGCTACTCGCCTCAGCCAAGCCCACCTCCTGGTAAGTTCAAAATTTAATTTTGAGCACTTTCATTTTTCAGTCATTTTCCTAGCTCCAGGTAAAAGATGTCTGCAAGCACTAAGCTTGTTGAAAATTTGGAAGGTGTGGAAAACTTTCGTGCTTGGAAGTATAGGATTGGACTCGTTCTTGAATAGAATGACCTAGCAAAATTCATCAAAGGAGAAATTCTAGAACCCGACGATGCTGCAGAAAAAGCCAAGCATCAAAAGGACACAATTAGGGCCAAAAGAATCATTGCAGATTCAATCAAAGACCACCTGATTCCTTATGTTTCATTTAAGAGGACTTCAAAAGAAATGTTTGATGCCTTGACCAGAATTTATGAAGGAAAGAAAATAAACCGGAAGATGAATCTAAGAACTCAACTGAAGAATACAAGGATGCAGAAAAGAGAAACAATTCAGGAATATTTCTCTAGAATCTCATAATTCAAAGAATAGTCAGAAGTGATTGGAGATACCATAGACAAATACGAACTCATAATGACAACCCTAAATGGTCTCACAAGACCTTGGGATGCATTCATCGAAACGATATGCGCCAAAATGGAGAAACTGAAGTTTGATAGTCTATAGGAAGAATGCATCCAAGAAGAAACAAGAGTAGCTAACTGTGAAGCACTACTGGAAAGAGATGATGATCAAGCCCTAGCTACTCACACCAAAAGAGGAAGGAAGAAACCCTACTTCCAAAAGGAGACTCATAAAGAGCCTCAACTGCCAAACAAATTCAATAATAAAGAATCTCATCCAAGGAGATTTCAGAAGAAAGGACAATGAAGGGAAAGAGATTACTCATCTGTACAATGCTATCATTGTGACAAGATGGGACACATTGCAAAAAATTTTCCAGCTAGATGAGAAGAATACAAGAGAAAACATAAGAGGCACCATGCCCATGTAGTCAAAGATGAAGAGCCACCCGCAAAGATGATAAGAGAGCAGATCAAAGACCATGTTTTAATCTTGGCCCTCTCGGGATCTATAACACCTAGAGAGGACACTTGGATCATTGATAGTGGTGCATCCAAGCACATGATGGGACAAAGAAACATTCTCTCTTGTATCTCAGAAAAGAATTTTTCTCAGAAAGTGAGACTTGGAGATGATTACCAATATTCCATCAAGGGAGTGGGAGAATCAAACCACAAATTGAATTCAGGGAATTCATTGAAGATGAAGGACGTACTATATGTACCAGGTTTGACTAAGAACCTACTCTCCATTTCAGCTTTAGAAAAGAAAGTCTTCAAAATTGCCTTTATAGATGGAGAAATTCTTATGTGGGCTAAAGGAGAAACCTTAAATGAAGCAAGCATCATTGGAAGTGAAGAAAATGGCATGTATAAACTAAAGGGTCACTCAAAGGCTGCCATGATCCATGCCATTGAAAACTCATGTGAACTTTGGCATAGAAGATTAGCTCACATCAACTACAAGGTGCTACCATACATATGCAAAGTGATCACAAGTTTGCCAGAACTCAAGGTTGACCATGAAGGCATATGCAATGGATGTGCACAAGGGAAGAACATCAAGAACCCTTTTTCGAAGAGAGACAGCAAGGCAGAAGGATTCCTAGAGCTCATTCATTCAGATGTATGTATCCCAATGCCATCATCATCCATTAGTGGGTATGTATATTATGTATCATTTATTTATGACTATTCTTGTAAGACCTGGATATATTTTTTGAAATCTAAAGATGAAGTGTTCAGGAAGTTCAAGGAATTCAAAGCCTTGATAGAGAACCTTTTTGAAAGAAAGATTAATATACCCAGGTCAGATAATGGAGGAGAATATACCTCAAAAGATTTTGTGAACTTCTACAAAGATGTTGGGATCAAGAGGGAACTCACTACTCCCTATAATCCCCAACAAAATGGTGTAGCTGAACAAAAGAATAGAACGATAATGGAAGTTGTGAAGACTACGATCCATGATCAAGATCTTCCTATGTGCTTATGGGAAGAAGCAGCAATGGCAGTTGTATATGTGCAGAACTAATTATCCCATAGTGCACTTGGGCTCAAGACCCCGGAAGAGATGTTCACCAGAAAGAAGCCAGAGGTAAGCCATCTCAAAATATTTGGTTGCCCAGTGTTTATTCATATACCGAAAGAGAAGAGAAACAAGCTGGAACCTTCAGGAAAGAAGAGAATATTTGTGGGATATTAGGAGGTCTCCAAGGCATTCAAAATCTATATACCAGGTCACCATCACATTGAGATCAGCAGGGATGTGACCTTTGATGAAGATGTAGTGCTCAATAAATCTAGAAGATGCCAACTTGAAGAAGTATACGAAGAGGAACCCATAATCCCCAGTACTGCAATGAAGGAGGTTCCCAGAGCCGCAGAACCAGTGAGGGAAGTCGTAACTTCCCCTGATGAGGACATTCTAGAAGACCATGATATAGTAGAAGTTCAAGAACCTTATAAGATGAATATTCTCCATAAAAGAAAGCTAGCTTGGGCTAGAGAGCTTATTCAATATGGAGAGAAGTATGGTGTTCCCAAAGGAACTACGAGATAGGTGAAAAGACCAAATCCATTCTCCAGTTATACAGCTTTGATGTGTGATCTTCTAGAGGAAGAGCCTACCTGCTTTGAAGAATCCATTCAGAGGAAAGAATGGGCAGATGCTATGACAGAGGAATACCAATCCATAATAAAGAACAAATTATGGGAAATAGTTCCCAGATCGAAGAGTAAAGATGTGGTATCCTCCAAATGGATCTTCAAAATAAAACACATTGTTGATGGAAGTATTGAGAAGTATAAAGAAAGATTTGTCTCTCATGGCTTTTCTCAAAAAGAAGGCATTGACTATGAAGATACATTCGCTCCTGTAGCTAGATACACTTTGATAAGAACCATCATAGCTCTTGCAGCTAAGATGAAGTGGAAGCTGCACCAGATGGATGTAAAGACAGCTTTCCTAAATGGTGTCATCGAAGAGGAAGTGCATATAGAGAAACCTCAAGGATTTGAAGTTGAATATAGGAAGTCTCATGTCTGCAGATTGAAGAAAGACTTATACGGATTAAAGCAAGCTCCTAGAGCTTGGTATGACCGTATAGACAATTTTCTAACGAGTTTAGGCTTTACCAAGAGTAAAGTAGAGTCTAACCTCTACTTTAATGTCATGAACGATGAGTCGGTAATATTACTGCTATATGTGGATGACTTATTCTTAACCAGAGAAGAAAATCTCATCACTGAATGTAAGAAGAGACTTGCCTTAGAATTTGAAATGAAAGACCTTGGCCTAATGCATTATTTCTTAGGTCTTGAGGTATGGCAGAGTCTAGAGAGGATCTTCCTTAATCAAGGGAAGTATGTAGTCGAAATCCTGAAGAGATTCGACATGTTGGAATGCAAGTCCATGAATACACCCATGGAAGCAAAGCTGAAGCTATTGGTCGACACTTCGTCAGAATTGATTGATGCCACGTTGTACAGAAAAATTATTGGATCCATGATGTACCTGACGAACACTAGACCAAACATTTGTTTTGTCATGAACACATTGAGTCACTTTCTGGTAGAACCCAGACATGTTCACCTAGTGGCTGCAAAACATGTGATGAGGTACCTTAAGGGTACAATAGATTGTGGTCTTAGCTATGATGGAGATCATGATTTCACATTGAGTGGATATACTGATGTAGATTGGGTAAGAAGTGTTCCTGATAGGAAAATCACTTCAAGATGTTGTTTCAGTTTGGTATCAGCCATGATCTCATGGCAGAGTAGGAAGCAATCCAGCATTGCTCTCAGCACAGTGGAAGTAGAATACATTGTTGCATGTTCTGCCAGCTGCGAAGCTATATGGCTTCGAAAGTTGTTGACCGGTCTATTTGACCTAGAGATGGAAGCAACCACCATCCTATGTGACAACCAAAGCTGCATAAAGATGACATGGAATCATGTATTCCACGACAAGTCTAAGCACATAGAGATCTGATATCATTACATCTGTGACATGGTGTAGAGAGGATCCTTAAAGCTCCAGTACATTAGCACAGATGAACAGGGTGTTGATGTGTTGACCAAGCCTCTATCTCGTGTAAAGTTTGATCACTTTCGAGATAAGCTTGGTATAGTCCGAAAGGACTTTCCTCGAAAGGGGGAGTAGTTGTTGTGATGAGACATCTCTTGCTTCCAGCCTCATTGCTGTGACGTAAATCAAGATGATGAGATGAGACTAGAATTGTGCTTCCGGCTTGACAACTATGACATAAATCCAGTCTATTATCCTACTTCCATCTTGATTGTTGTGATGTAAAGCAGGATGAGTATCTTTCTTCCAACCTGATGGTTGTGACGTAAAGCAAGACGATGAGATGAGACTAGAACTGTGCTTCCAGCTTGACAGTTGTGACATAAAGCTAGTCTAGTATCCTCCTTCCATCTTGATTATTGTGACGTAAAGCAGGACGAGTATCTTGCTTCCAACCTAATGGTTGTGAAGTAAAGCAAGACGATGAGATGAGACCAGAACTGTTCTTTCGGCTTGACAACTGTGACATAAATCCAGTCTAGTATCCTTCTTCCAGCTTGATTGTTGTGACGTAAAGTAGGACAAGTATCTTGCTTCCAACCTGATGGTTGTGATGTAAAGAAAGACGTTGAGATGAGACTAGTACTGTGCTTCCAGCTTGAGAAGCTCTGATGTAAATCCAGTCTAGTATCTTTCTTCCAACTTGATTATTGTGATGTAAAGCAAGATGAGTACTGAGCTTCTAGCTTGAAAGCTGTGACATAAATCTAGTCCTGTATTATAATGAGCCAGCCGCGTGCTATGATGATGATGATGTATCAGTTTTATACTAATACATATTGATGCAGATAATAATTGCATTCCTTTGAGAATGATGATGTTGTCGATGAAGAAAACTTCCAATGATTTATAGATACGCCAGTCAGTGTTCCAAGATGATATTGATGATGTTGTCCTCTCACCCACTTGATGTTGTTGATGATGTTGTCCTCTCTCTCTCTCTCGCATGATGCTGTTGAAGAATACCCTTCTTGTTAAAGAGGAGTGTTAAAATAATTTAGCTGCAAAGTGTATTCTTATTCTTATTTGATATATTATTCATTTGATCAATCCCCATTGTGGATTGAACATGTTGGCTATTGTATAAGGACCAAATCCCCTTTTGTGGATTGGTCATATTGTAATTGTAAAAGGCAAAAGAAGAAGTCGGCCCCATAATATATCAAGAGGCCCCAAAATATAATAAAAGTGATTATAACCACCCAATTGGAGAAGTCGGCTCTGCCAGTGAAGAGACACTTCACACGTGCCAGATTTGTACAAATAAGGAGGCTAGTGCCTCACTTAGACACACACCTCACTTGCTCATTGAGAGACAAGTTTTGGAACTGTAGTTGGAGAAGAAGGAGAGAGACTGGCACATCTTCTGGGAGAGGATCTTCTGCATTAGTTTAAGTTATCTCTTGGCATTGTATTGGCTATTTATAATAAGGAAGTTTTGCTGGGTTTTCTTCACCTAGAGGGTTTCCCAGGATAAATGTTGTGTCTCTTGTGATTGTGTATTTCTCAGTGATCTTGCATTATGCTATTGTTATCTATTGAAATGCAAAGAACTATAATAATGGTTTAAAAATTAACAATACTAACATGAACCTGTCAACAGAAGTACCGCAAATCTGTATTTGCAGCCTCCAGAATTTTGCTACCAATTCTTTGGTAATTGCTACCAATTCTCTGTACTACAGATCTGTATTTGCAGCCTCCAAAATTTTTCTTTTAACATCAGTCTGATACATGCTGATGGTTGTAGCATGAATCTCATGCACCCTCCTACTGAGTGCATCAGCCACTTTATTTTCTTTCCCTTTGATATGCTTTATATCAAAGTTATATTCGCTTAGAAATTCTAACCATCTGCTTTATCTAGCATTTAGATTTGGCTGATCAAATAAATATTTCAAACCATTGTGGTCTATTCTTAACTCAAACCTTTTTCCCATGAGGTAGTGTCTCCATTTCCTCAGGGCATGCACTATGGTTGCCAACTCCAAATCATGAGTGGAATAGTTTATTTCATGCTCCTTCAACTTCCTTGATTCATAACATTTCACGAATCCATTTTGACTGAGGACTCCACCCAATCCTTCATTACATGCATCTGTGCATACAATGAAGTCTTCATTTGGATCTGCAATCCTTAGTATTGGATCACTTGTCAATAATTGTTTCAAATGTTGGAAACTCCTTTCACAGTTCGACGTCCATTGAAATTTCATACCCTTTCTTTGCAAGGAAGTGATTAGGCGTGCTATCTTTGAGAATCCTCCAATGAATCTCTTGTAGTAACCTGCAAGGCCCATGAAAGATCTGACCTCTGTCACATTCTTTAGTGTTGACCATTCTCTAATGGTTTCTACCTTCTCAGGGTCCACTACTATCCCATCTTTTGGGATGATATGCCCCAAATAATGAATTTGTTTCTGATAAAATGAGCACTTTGCTCAATTTGGCATACAATTGATGTTCCCTTAATACTTGCAACACCATCCTCAAATGATGTTCATTCTCTTCCTCTGACTTGGAATATATAAGAATGTCATCCAAAAAGACAATGACAAACTTGTCCAAATACTCTCAGAAAACACCATTCATTAAGCACATGAAAACAGTTGGTGCATTTGATAGCCCAAATGGTACTACTGTGAACTCATAATGACCATACCTTGTCCTAAAGGTAGTCTTTCTAATATATTCTTCTTTAATTCTTACCTGACGGTATCCTAATCTGAGATCTATCTTTGAAAATATCCTTGCATCCTTCAATTGATCAAAGAGGTCATCAATCCTTGGTAGAGGATATTTGTTCTTAACAGTCACTTTATTCAATTGTCTGAAGTCAATGCACAATATTAACGTTCCATCTTTCTTTTTCACAAACAATACTGGGGCATCCCAAGGTGATACACTTGGGCGTACATACCCCTTCTTCAGAAGTTCTTTAAGATGCATTTGCAACTCCTTCAATTCTGGTGTACTCATTCTGTAAGAAGTCTTTGACACTAGTGCTGCTCTAGGCATCAAAGCTATAGAGAAATCAATGTCTCTCCTTGGGGGTAGTTCTGGCACTTCCTTGAATACATCTTCAAACTCTTTCAAGAATGGATAATCCTCCAAATTTGGCACCTTGTCTTTAGGTGTCTCCTCCATATGAGATGCAAATATTTGACATCCTCTTCTATAACATTTCTTCAGCTACAATACTAAAATTTCTCTAATGGTTACTTCCCTAGGAATTCCCTGCACTTTCCTTTGGTTCCCTTCTTCATCCAAGAAAGTGAATGATTTGTTATGAAAATCCAATAGAGGATGATGTGGGTCCAACCAATCCATCCCAATTAAACAGTCATAGGAACCTAAGGGTAAGATGTTCAAATCTACCCTGGTATTTAGTCCATTCATGTCTATGAGGTAGGACCTAACCATCTCATTAACTTTTCTTCTAGCTCTTATAGCCAATTGCACCAACCATGATTTCATATGCTTGCTTCTTGGCAATTGCAAACTTTCCACCATCTTAGGGTCTATATAACTATGGTTAGATCCTGAATCAATTAAAATAGCAAGGGTTTGATTGTTGATCATACCTTCTACTTCAATCATGTGGGACTAATACTCTGCTTGCTTGTTGTCCAGGGATGCATAAATCCTTGGCACATTTCTTCCCATGTCCTCTACTGTCTCAACTCGTTGTATATTGTGAATAGCCTTACCTTTTTCTCCTCTGTGAGGACAATCTATGAACCTATGGTCTCCTTTACAACCCCAACAATGCATAGGTGGTTGTCTTGGCCCTTGAATCCCTGTGTCAATCACTCTGGTTTCCTTATGCATATGCTGCCATTGTGGATTATTTCTGAAGAATGGTGTCTTAGCTCCCTTCTTCCTCTGATCCATCTTGAATTTCTTATTGTCTTCCCAAGCCTTTTGGAAATTTGGTCTTTCTTTCAGCTGGTCATATACGCATTTAGCTCTCCTTATGGTCTCTTCTAATGTCTTGGGATCATCATACTGCATTTTTTCACTGATGAATGATGGAAATCCACTTAAGTATCATTGAATATTGACTGTCTCATCCTTAATGAAAGAGACATACTTCAACAGTTCCAAAAACCTTCTCTCATATTCATCTATGGTCATACTTCCAAGCTTGAGTTAAAAGAACTCTTTCATTTTCTTGTCATAGTATCTCTTGGTCAAGTACTTCTTCTCAAAATACTTCTTGCATTCTCTCCAAGTAACACTTTTCTCTACAATGTGTTGTACCTGCACAAGTTGATCCCACCACATGGAGGTCTTTCCTTTGAGTTGATATATATTGATTCTACCTTCAGCATGAGAAGAGTAATTATGCAATTGAAAATACTTCCTCATTCCTAGCAACCATGTTTTGGCATCTTCATCCTTCTTGTGCTCACCATCAAATGTAGGAGGTTTGATTTTGTTCATTTCTCCTCACAGCTCATCCACCCTAGATCTCTTATACCTTCTGAAAGGGGATAGACTTGAGTTGTTGCCTTCTCTCTTATGGGAATGCCTATGGGGATGATGGTGATGTCTACTAGCACTTTTTACTTCTCTCTTCTCCTCTGAAGATTTGTGACTCTCAGATCTACTTGAGTCACTCTCCTTAACCAATTTCTTCTCTATTCTATTCAAACCTTTCAATAGTTTCATGTTGAAGTCATCCTGCTACTCTTTGGCTTTTATAAGCATTTCTTTATCAGCTTTATGGCTTTGGACATCCTTCTGCAAATTCTTAATGGTCTCAGCCATATTCATATCTTCATTCCTTTCTTCTCCATGTCCGTTGGAGTTTGTTCCTTCCATGCCCAAATGGACATTCATCCCTCTGCTATTCTTTGGATGACTGTAATTCCCCTGTGCCTTTTCCATTCCTATGGAATCTGCACTAGTCTGACCTGACCGAGTTGTTGTTAATTCTGCAAAACGTGCAGCCATCGAAACTAATCAGACTAACAAATCAACAATTCATGAGAATATGCACCATTTCGATTCAACATACACATCAAAATTATCACTCCTGGTTTACTGGTGTTATCACCACGACAATTCCAGATAAGACCCAAGTCTCGAGAACGTTGACGCGCAGTGCCTTCCGAGATACATTTGCGCAATAAAGTGGTTTTTTCGAAACCGCTTTCGCCAAGATGCGGCATTACGTGTCTCAACATGTCAAATCCACCACTCGTGGAGTGGGCGACAACTAGTCAGATCACCTTGCTCCATTTGTTTGGTACTTCGCAACCATGTGACATCAACTAAACGTCGCCATGTAACGAACTCAAAAGATAATCATTCGAAATGGATTGGCCTAGCATGGAAACCCAACGCTCTTTGTACGTAATCTTTCTGTGCTTCATAAATGGAGTTCTATAATTACCACTCCCCATGTATGAAGATATATGCGTATCCATAACCGTAGTAATCTTCAAGTTGCTCGACTTCCTACTCTCTATAAATACACATTTCAGTATCCCCAACCTGAGATACATGGACAAGGCTAAGTCGAGTGAACATGCTAGGATATCCTGTGAATAAGGAGGAAATGGTCCTTGTGTACCTTCTAGCAACTAAGTTCCACACAGAGCCAGTTATAGACTCGCGAATAGAAGTCAGGTTGAATCTCATTATAAAGGATTTAGTCATCAACAAGACTGTCGCTAAGAAGAAAAGGAATAAGCGTCATAAGAAGGAGGAATCTACGGTTAAAGTGGTCAAAAGTGTTGGAGAAAATCAACCTGTCTGGTTAGACTCCTCTTTAAAGGCGGAGATCGCTAAGTTGAATTAATTCTTCAACCAAGATAAGCATGTCTCAGCGAATTTTGAACAACCGGTAGCGGAGGTTAAAAGTACAAGAGATGATAGGCCTGTTCTTCAACGACCCTTTTTACAACAGGCTAACTGTTGTCATCACCCTTTGGTAATTTTGTAATTAATATGATTATATAAATACAGAAATGGATTTTAGACTGTTTTATTATAATTTATATCTGGTGATGTTATGACTCTTGTTTTCTTTTATAATAAATTTTTCTTATAATCTTATATTTTATTTTCATTTGTCTAAATAAGAAAAATTTAAAATTCAGAATTCTTTTTAATTAATGCTTCAATGCGGTTATGTGTTTATTTTTCTTTTATTATTATGCAATTTAAACTCAGATTCCTCGCCTTCCAAGCAACTTCGCACACATTAACTTGTCCTGTTCATTTATATTATCATGCATAGCAATATTACAAGGTAAACGCTTCTCCATGCTCCTAAATCTACTACACGTTTCTTCTTCGTCGTACCGACTACTTACACGCACTACTCTGGCATTGTGCGCCAATATCCATTGTGCAGAGTTTCGATACTGCACACCGATATTCCACATGCATTTTCATCCTATGCATGCACCATGTCAAGTTTAACATACTCCTTCGCACTCAAATATCTACGCACACTACTGAATACACCGTCGCAAAACAACTTATACTCATACTTAAGCGCGTACCAACAAAAATCCTCTACGTTAAGAAATACTTGTGCACCCCATGTTCACCTTACCATGTGTGTGCTTACCACGTAAGGCTAATTTCAGCACATGCATCTACACATAATAATCTTCTACGTGGCGCCACAATTTACTACTCACACTGGCACGCCATAGTTTCCCATGCGGTGCCAAATTTACCACGCACACTGGCACGCCACGATTTCCCGCGCGGTGCCAAATTTACCACGCACACCAGTACGCCAACCTTTTCCAAGGACACTCTATGACTCTAATTCCAGTCACTTTGAAGTTACTTTTCTGTGAATATTCACTTCAATTGCACCCTTCTGGTCCATCCAAGCTCACTTCAATTGCACACTTTTGTTCCCATACTGCGAAACATACAGTAGCATACCCAGTAGTCAACTAAGCAATGCCACCTAAATTTCCTCTTTAGACTGCATGCAACTAAAACATATACATACAACATGCTCGCGGAAGCTTTACATCTAAACATAAACAACAATTACTTTCTGTAACATACGACTTTTATATTAAAATAACAGTAATTACCGATATGCATCATTTACAAGAAATTACCCATAAGCACACAAGCAATCATAGTCGCATATATGATAAAATCGTAACATGGGCATGTAAATAACAAAATAGCATATCCATATATCATACAATTGGTACTTATCTTAAAAAGACTATCACCAACTGCTTGCAGGCCATCCACGAACCTCCTAGCCATAGACTACACTGTTCATCACTCTGAATAGTGAATCACCCCCGAGCTGGGACTAAACTCCACCCAGGGTAAAGGGATTCCTATCTAGGCTAAGGCTCATGGACAACAGAAAAAGACTCCTTCTCAGGTGCTCACTCAACTAACAGCCTATAGCCTCTCATTCCCCACATGCTTATCCCACCCAAGGAAGTGTGCCCCTTCTCTGCTCAATAGTCCCTCGGCTATCCCACTTCCCTTCCAGGGCTTCAACAACAGGTCGGACCGAAAGTCTCAGAGCGTTGTAGCTACAGTTTATCACCTACAGAAATCAATCCCCAGCAATTCTCTCGCCCAGAGAACTGCTCACAGGCCTGACAACCCGCTTCTTCAATCCCTCTCCAAGCTAGCTAGGTACACCAACCAAAAAGGATGGGGAAACGGGCTTTGGAAAGGTGAAATGGCTATCTCAAGGATAATAGAATGTATGAGTGAAATGGTCATGGAGTCATTGACTGGATAACTGAGTGTGTTTTGGAATCACTGTGAACTCTTTTTTCCCCAAAAAATGTTGGTCAGTCTGTTATTTCCTTTAATTACCTTTATAAAATACCTTAATAATTTATGAGAGTGTAATTTATAATTACCATTATAAAGTATATAAATAATTCAAAAGAGTTTAATTTATAGTAAAGGTTCAAGAATACACAAGATGTTTTATGTGTAACTTTTTGTTATTTTTATCTTCTCTATGCATTGCAATATGATTTTATCATGGACTAAGAGACATCAATTTTTTGGATATGCAAATTTTTTTAGAGTACAAAATTTGAAATGTTTGCATCTAAAAGGATTTGGTACCTTTCGACTTATGATAGATCCAGAGATAAGATGGATCTACTCTGGTTCTACATCAACTCCATGTTGAGCACATAAGGAATTGCACATCTCTCTCATACTCAATTAACATTCAATTGTGTTTACCATAACATGTTTTTTTATTTCAATTGTTATATATATATATATATATGACAATGTTAAAATAGGTGGGCATCAAAACAAAAATATTTTATTTATGGGCCACATTGAAGGAATTACACACTACTAATTCATACTTTTTTTACTTTCAATCAAGGTTACTAGAACCAATAAAATTGGCCGGTTCGACCGGTTCACAAACCCCACCGGTCCAAACTGCCCCTCCAAACTGCTTTTGACCAGTTCCATACGGAATCATTTTTTTTTCCTGAACCGACCAGTTCCATGAAGATGACTTACGATCGAAAAAGTGAGGGGAAAATCAATTTCTTTTTAAAAAATAAGAAAGGGGTCATGCATGGTAAGCTTCTATAATTGTATAGAGCCTGTAATAAAGCTATAAAAGCAACCCCACCCCTTATCTTTCACTCACACTACTCATTTGGGTTCTCTTGAGTTTGTGTGCTAAGGGTTTTCGTTGATTTTAGAGAGTTGATTGCACGACTGATTTGGAGAGGTTGCTAGGTTGATTTGAAGAGCTTATTGTTGGGCTCATTTGGAGAGTTCTTTTGCTGAGTTTATTGGACCATATTTGGCACTGATTTGGAGCTTGATTTGGAGCAGACTTGGACAAGTTTTCTTGGGCATATTTGAAGCCTGTTTTTTTGGGCAGATTTCAAGGTATGTAAACTATGCACTTAATCCCAAAAACCATAGCGAATACTCTCCTTAAAATTGTTGTTGTTTTCTCCTTAAAATTATTGTTGTTTTCTCCTAGCAATTACAAAAACATAGGGTTTTTATTTTCATATTTTTATTTGTTTCCATGGCTTCTAAAGAAAAGAGGGATCCAGCATGGATTCATTGGCAATTGATTGATGAGAAAATGGTTTGTAATTATTGTCAAAAGGAGGTTGGTGGGGGAGGTATTCATAGGATCAAGCAACATTTAGCCCATGCAAGGGGGAATATAAAACCATGCTTGGAAGTTTCTGATGAACTAAAAGCTGAGATGCAGAGCCTTCTTGATGCCTTTCAAGCACATAAAGCCAAGAATAAGAAGGTTCGAAAAGAGATGGGGAGAAGTAGTAGTGGAACTCGATTTGATAGTGATCTTCAAGATAGAATGCCTAGTTTTGAGGAATCCTCTGCTTTCCCAATCCCTAGGCATGATCCTTATATTAATCCTAGGGAAGAAGTAGAACATGTTGGTGGAAGTGGTGTTGGTGCATCAACATCCAAAAGGCCTCATGGTAACCTTGACTCATTTTTTGTACCCCGCACTACCCCTGGTTCTCAACCCACTATTGATGCCAAATGGAAGAAGATAGAAAGGGAGGTTGCTTGGCAATGCATTGCTAGGTGGTGGTATGATGCAGACATACCTTTCAATGATACAAGGTCTATTTATCATCAACCTATGTTGGATGTTGTAGCTTCATGTGGTTCGGGCTTCAAGGGACCTGGTTATGAGGATATTAGGGGGAATATTTTAAAAAATGAAGTTGAAAGAGTAAAGGAATACCTCATAGAGTTCAAGGAATCATGATCTAAAACATGGTGCACAATCATGTATGATGGATGGACTGATCAGCGATCCCACACCATTCTCAACTTCCTTATTGCTTTCCCTAAAGGAACTATGTTTCTTAAATCAGTGGATGCATCTGATCAAGTGAAATATGCAAATTTAATATTTCATCTTTTGGATGAAGTAGTTGAGGAGGTGGGGGTGCAGAATGTTGTATAGGTTATCATAGATAATGCCTCAAACTATGTTGCAAATGGAAGGATGTTAGAGGAAAAGCATCATACCATTTGGTGGAATCCATGTGCAGCCCATTGTTTGGACCTCATGCTTGAGGATATTGGGAAAATTGAATGGGTGAAAAAAACAGTGGAACAAGGTAAAAACATAACAAGGTACATTTGCAACCACTCATGGGTTTTGAACCTTATGAGAAAAAACACTTGTGGAAAAGATCTTGTCATGTTAGTTATCACACATTTTGCAATGAATTTTCTTACGTTGCAATCCATGATCGACCAAAAATACAACCTGAGGAAGATGTTCTCTTGTGATGAGTGGAATGCATCTCAATGGAGCAAGCAAAGAGATTGTTGAAAAAGTGTATGAGAAATCATTTTGGAAAAGGGCAGAGGAGATAGTGCTATTTAGTGCGCTTCTTGTGAAAGTCTTGAGAATGGTGGATGGTGATAAATCAGCCACGGGTTTTGTTTATGAGGGCATGGATCAAGCCAAGGAGGCAATACAGGAAGCATATCAGGTTAAAAGACAAAAGTATCTTCCTTTGTGGAGAATCATTGATGAAAGATGGGATAAACAACTCCATCGACCTTTACATGTTGCAGGACATTACTTGAATCCCAGGTAAGTAGTAAGTAATTTCAAATTTTTTAAGATATATTATTAAATTTTAATTGCAAATGTTTAAACTTTAGCTAATGTTTCAAATTTCAAACTCATTGACTCTTAAGTTTTAACTCTTTGAAAGGTATCATTACACAAAAGATCTTGAAGCAGATGGGGAGGTAAAAGAAGGATTATACAAATGCATTGAGCACATGGTCCCTAATTCCAACAAACACGATGAGATACACAACAAACTCTTGCATTTCAATGAGAGTATTAGTACCTTTGGCATGGCTATGGTTGTTCGAAGTAGAGCAAAACATCCACCAGGTACGTAATTGTAAAGTCTTTCTATTACTATATCTATTTCGAGTTGATATATAATTATTTTATTATAGATAATATTGAAATATTTTATTTATGGTCGACATTGAAATATTTTTTTAAATACCATCTGTCAACTCCATGTTGAGCAAGGAAGGAATTACACATTTCCCTCATATTTGTCTCTAGAAAGCACCTTTCCGCCCAATTATTTACATGGGCGGTTTCATACTTAAAACATTGTAATAAGATACAACTTAATTGATAGACATGTATGCACATGATGAATATTGAAATTAAGTGGCATGTCTACCACATTTGGAGAAGATTGAAAGAAAAGGAAGTTAAAAAAAGCACGAGTAATTGCAACATTGTAGTGGATTTGAATATGACTTTCTTGAAGAATTTAGAAGTAGTGTTTCATTTACTAATATTGTGTGTTTGTTAGCACGATGTTTGCTATTCATAGCAGTGCATTTGAGTATGCTTTTAGGGAAGAAAATGTATTACACCAGCGGTTGTAGCCTCCATGCCCTTGATTGGGTTGTGGGTAGCTCATGTTATTCCAACCATTTCAAATTGGTCATGTCACGCCCTCTCACCTAGGGGTAACTAGAGGAGGTCATGTCTCATGGCCTGGAATGAAGATATGATCTCGATGATGATGATCAACAGTCTCCACAGCCAGTGACCCCCATATGACTCATTCCTCATTATCATAGCTCATCATACCTGATCAATATGGTTCAATGGAAGATGGTGGTCGAACACATTATGAGGTACATTAGTCCTCGTTTCATATAAAGTTTCATATTTAATGAAATTGACATGTGAGTAAGGATCATGGATTGAAGTTGGATAATGAATCATAAGCTTAGAAGTTATGCTCTTTTCCTTGTTTCACCTTGGTGGCCATATTTAGTATTATAGTCCCGTGTTGTCACTCCTAGAGAATATGGGTACTATACGCTGGGAGGCCTTTATGAGGGTAACGTACCATTCCCCCCATACTTAACACTTTCCATCATGGAGCCTTCTACATTGTACTAAAATTCGGTATAGTTGTTACATGTACACCAAAAAGGCTCATGGTTCATTCTCCTATGAGAAGAAGGGCTAGAATGTCAAGGTTGATGCAACTACTACAGAAATGAATAAAAGAAAGAAAGAAATATGGGATAATGAATGACCAATTTCAAAATCCAAAGGCCAACTTGAAATGCACCCCCTCATTATGAGGGGATCACCCATAATCCTAATGCACTGAATACATATCAATTAAAAAGAATTAATCCCAACAAGAAAGAAATAAAGAACAAAATGATTGAAACCTAAAAATGAGACTTGCAATGCATAAAATGAATATCAAAATGTAAGAAAGGGGTTTGGAATACACACACTATTGAGGAAAGGGTATCTCAAGAAACAAGCGCTCCCTCTACAAAGGCGACGCTCATGGAAATGGACCAAGAATGGTACCTTGCATGTTAATGACTCCATCATCATGAAGTAACTCCAGCATGTTTTCATCATCACACTTACACTTAGATAGATTTCTTGGGAAATTTCTCTCTACCTAGGTACTGGCACACCTAATAGGGTCTTTTGATGGTCCTCACATACCTAAACTTACCAAATTGCATAAATTATTGTGATAATGTGAAGCTTGAAGGGCATATCTAATGTGAATTGTTCATGTGGCTTATGTATTAAGTGATGGATTACTTTGTATGATTCTAAGGAATATTGCACCTTGTGATTGTTGGTCTTACTTGATTTTATGGCATTGACTAACTTGGTTGACCTTGATGCACTTGACATGGTGTTTGGAGGACGTCCTCTTGATTTCACCCATGACGTTTTTCATTATATGCAAAACATAGCATGTGTGATGTAGAGTGTTGGGTCATATGATGACTTGACACATTTAGACACATCTTCTCACACCTCCTGGACCCTAGATGATGGACATATGAGCTCTCATTTTGCAGATATGGTCATACTGGTTGACAAATGGGAATGAGGCCTGTATTTTGGACAATGCACCCTAGGTATTTCCCAAGATTTGATGGATGACGTTGCACTAGCATTTGATTGGACACCCCTCAAAGAGATGGCATGCCTCTTCTCCATCCTGGATGATGGGATTTGCACCCAGAACGTTGAGCATATTGATGATGACATCATGCGCTGGGATGTTTGATGGGTTAGCTTACCATTGGGTCACCACTTGATGATGATTTGGGTCCTTGATGATATGACATGACCTTTGATGAGGAGACATGACTTCCACCTTGCTTACACCACTAGATGATGAGACATGTCCTTTGGAGGTCTCCTACACCCTCTAGGAGGATGACATAACCCACACATGTGACCTTGGAGAACATATTTTGGTGTATTAGCATGCTTATCTATTTTTTGAGGCTACTTGAGGGGTCAACCTAGACCTATCTCACTTGTATCATGGATTTATTATGGTTTTAGGGATTTTTGAGAGATATAGTGCTAAGTTTGCCTCATATAAAGAGGTTGGCTCTCCATCTTTGTAAATCATAACTCAACACTTGTGAGAACATCACTACTTGCCTCTTATTCTCTCTTTTTCTATATGGACTACTTGTGTGCATTTTTGGAATGATAATCTTGAGGATGCTTTCTCTTCTTTTGGTGGATGATATTTGAGCTATAGTTTCTTCATGCATATCAAATTGATGTAGTAGGTTTTTTTCTTCAATTTTTAATGCTTGTTCATGGTATATTATGGTGGATGCTCTGTTAGATGGTTAATTGCTGCATGTTTCCTTGTATGCTAGTTTCTTTTGCTAGAAACCCTAGGAGGGATTAATATTGTTTATCCCCCAACATATCTTCATTCATCTTAATTTGTTGAAGCATTTAAGACTTAGTCTAGAGGTAAATATTGTTTATCCCACTAGGGTTTGTCTTTGCTAGTTCAAGACCTAGGGTTTATGAGGGTATAAAACTTGGGGTTTGACCTAGTTCACTTGGATTTTCAAGCTAGACACTATAGAAGAAACAAAACAACACTAGGGTATAAACCATAGGGTTAGTTTCTCTGGGGTTGGATCTTATTCCTATGAAGGCATAGTCCTAGGGTTTCAAATCTCTTGCTCTTATTGGTCATCTAACTTCCAATTCAAAGTGTTTCTTTACTCCATTTTCCCAAGAAAGGAAAATGGCACTAGTGTTTAGCTCACAAGTGATACAAAAACTTAATAAACTCTCTCTCACACACAAAAGGAACTTGTAGGTTAGATGCTTTATTGCATTCTCATGCTCATAATAACCCAATGATTTGCATTTTTAGCTATTTTCTTCTGGTTGTTATAAAAAATTTCTACAACCATTAGGGATTAAGCATATTGCTAATAAATAACATAATTCAATGCTCTTAACCTTGTGCAATAATTGGTGGATGGTTTGTAAGTGTTGTCATTGTTAGTATATATTTTTCCTTCCATTTTATTGTTGATTTAGAGATGATTTACTATTGCTATTGTAAATTGTTATATTGCTGAAGTATATTGTCATTACTGCAAGTTTTATTACAAAGACCTCTCTTCTTTGATAGCTAGTGGTCCGGGACTTATTTAGACTTGGTATTTATCATTGAATGCATTGGAACACTTTTAACGCACACACGCACTATTAATTTCCTTGTCTAAACTCATCCTAACTTTGTCTTACCTCATAGACCTAGCCTATATCACTAAGTGACCAAGATAGGGGAGCATAGACTTTCCTTTTAACTTGCTATAGGATCCCTTAAGGTCACAAGGGAAGCCTCCCTTTTGTTGGATCTTTATCCATCACTAAAATGAGGGAATTACTTGCCTAGGTGACCATGACAATTACTTCCAATTGCTACACAAATTTAGCATCTTGTGAAGGCTTTGCATAAGTGTTATATTATTTGATAAGAGGTCACAATCCAAGCAAAGACAGGTTGCATAAGCAACTACAAGTTGACCTTTAGGGTTTAGGGAGTAAAGATATTTCATGCATTACAATAGCTTGGTCATACAAACAATGACAGGTTGCTTAAGTAACAAGGTGTCCACCCTTTGAGAGAAATAATATTTCATACCAAAGACAAACTATCATATATAGTTGCTCCAGCTCCTCTAGTGGATGAGCAAGATGAAAGAACCAAAATAGAGGAGGGAGATATCACTGGCATATGATAATAGTGACAAAGAAAAAAAACAAACGTAAATGCCAACACTTAGGTACAAAACTCCCTGCATCATTCAAAATATGTTGCTAACATTGCATCTTTGGAAGCATAATTAAACTCTAATTTTACTACACTAGAGGAAATATGTGCATGCTTGTATTTCATATTAAAGTTTCTCGACCCCTTTATATCTGCAAATCCTAGTATTGTTCATAATTTCATGTTGTTATTGGTAATTTCCAAAAACCTGATGAAGAGTTTAATTTCAAGGGAAAAATGAAGAATCGACAATTCTCTCTGTCCAAGAGCTCACATATCTTGTCATACATTTGGTTGGGTTCCATGAACATGAAAAGGAGAAGACTCAAATAAAATATGGCAAAAGTGGGAGACCCAATAGCCAATATTAATAGATTATGAGGGAGGGTATGAAGACAACTACTATAACCAGATATAGTATCTACACATGTAATTCTTATTGCTTCAAATGACTTACACCATCATCAATTTGAGACAATTGTTTTACTTTACTCACATTTCGAAACTAGAGCGATAGAGAGAAACATGGGACACTGAGATAAATGAGTATAAGGAAAAAAGTAAAGAAGAGCTATAGCAGTACAAGAAAGAAGTAGATTACTTAAAGTATGAATCAAAGTAACAACCAGACATGAAGGCAAGAAGAGTGAATTATGAGAATTCAATAAAAGAAAAAGAAAAATATATATCAATAATTACACAAATAAACAGACGAACTACAATAGAAATTGACTAAGTTCCAAGAGAAAATCAATCTAAGATGGAAAAGTGGGAAAATGAATCAATGATGAAAATATATATCTTGAACCTTACAATATGTAAAATAAATGAGAATCATCTTCTAAGATTGAAAGTAAATGAATAGTTGAAGCAACTTCAAAGCATAGCCACCAGCCAAACTTAAATGATAGGCCATGTACAATACATTGACAAAGTATTAAGGCAAATTTCATCATATTATAGTTAGTGGCATCATGGAATCAATATCAATAAAGAAAACTCAACCCCAACTATGCAGGAATTAAAAAGAGAAATAGAACCTGAGAAGATTGGGCTTACAAGATATTGATATTGAGGCAGGGACTCCATTTGTTTGCTTTGAAGATCTAGTTTTTAGAGGTAATAAGAGGATAGCACATCTTGTATTACTATTGGTGGATTTTTCAGTTAAATCTTCCAAAATTCTATTTTTAGTAATTTTCCATGCATTAGATTCACATGCAAATTTTGGAGCATGCATGGATGGGATGGAAGTGGATTAGATGGGCATTTTTAGATTCTTGATTCACAGATTTTTAGATTATTGATTTACATTTTTCGTTTAAAACTTGGTTTTTTTAGTAGCAGATGATAGGATATTTAGATACCCATTGGGTGATAAGCTTATGGTTATTAAATTTGAGTGTTATTTCATACCCAGATGTACTAGAGGACATATTTTATGTAGAAAAGCTCATTGAATCCCTAGAAATGCACTTAATGGATTATATTTAGAGAATATGATGCAATGTTCATATTGCTTCTTATTTTATTAGTGAATGTTATAAAAGTAATAATTTTATTTTATTAAAATTAAGGAAAAATTAAATAAAATTTTTCAAATTTGAAATCCACTTTATTAGTTTAGTACAATAATACAGAGTTGAAATCTTCATTATGGTTTTCTTTGGATGTTATGATTGAGGTGAAAATTATGTATTATGCATTCTTTCACACTGATATAAATAGTAAAATATAGATACGTAAATATTTAGTATCTCATCTCACATCATATTGTATATATTCCATATTATAGCGAATAAACCTTAATATTTACCTTACATTACTACAATATTTTTTTGAAAAATGTATTTTGTTTTGTCACACTTTGACCAGCATGATACTCATAACTTTTTAAAGAAATGGACTGCACTTCCTCCATATGCCAATAAATATAAATGTAGGGTTTATAATATTTAAAGTGGTTGATGGAAATCCCTTCTCCTCAACAGTCCCACTTACCAGGCATCATCAACAAAATTGGGTCACTACTCCCACCTACCATTCACAGCCATATGTTCCCACCTAAAAGTTTTCATGATAGTTTGTTCTTTCATAATGGGATGATGGATTCACTCTCTCTTTGTGTAATGTCCCTTTCCAAATAGGAGCTCTAGAGAGGAGGCTTAATGGTCTAAACCACCCTGTTAGACTATAGCCAGGGCCAAAGAGGGGTAAACAAGGTTACTAGAGGTCACTCCAGTCACAGGTGTTATATTCAGAAAGTGACATTGAGCTAAAAAAGGTTAAAAGCATTTTTAAGTCATTATGAGATAAAAATAACAGTCAACAGTGAATTAGGGTTTTAGCGGTGATTTAGGGTTTTGGAAGTCAACAGTGAATTAGGGTTTCAATGTGATTTAGGTTTTTGGAAAGATATAAAGGAAGGGTCAACGACCTAATTCATTATTATGTAGATTATGACTTGTCATTGAGGAGAAGAGGTGCATCTCAAGAGAGATAGTTCAGTGGATTCCAGGAGGAAGAAACCAGTTGGTTGATTTCGATGTTGAGAGACACACCCTAGTCACCAAGAAGATCATTTAGGTCTTCCATCATTCTTCAGCAACAGTTACACAATGTTCAGCGGCAAGGGTGCATTCATCCAGAGTGAGGGCACATCTTCTGAGAGGTTTTTTAGTTGACTTATCCCATCCAGGGAGAATTCCAAGATTTCCCTCCAACCCATTTGAGAGGAGGGAAAGGCGCATCTTTTTTCTGGTTCCTCATCAGATTCCAATAGAGGAATAAACTGGGACGCATTTTCTAGAGTTGGATGTGCAACACTTTTGGTGGGCGCATTTGGGGTTCCAGAGCGAGCATCAGACCAGATTCATGGAAACCCTTCCGGCCCATTTCCTAGTAGACCAAGGCGGTCGTTTTGAGACATATCTCATCTGATTCTGATGATGAAATCACTATGACACATTTTTCCAGAAGAAGAGGGGTGCATTCCCCTAGGGGTATCCATCCGGGGTCCAGATTCATCAATAGAGGGGTCCGACAGATACCAGTACCGAGGAATTGAGAAGGGCGCATCATTTAGGACAATTTCTAGGCCATTTTGAGAAGTATAGCTCCCAGGGAAAACTTTCCAGACTTCCAGTAGTTACCGTCAGAGTTTCCATAGTCCTAGCGCATCCATTGATTCAATAATGCTCCCATATTCTAGGTATTATATTTTAGTTGCTTATTTGTATTCCAGCTAAGATCCTTTGTTTGTTGATCTAGTCAAGTATTGTAAGCTTATTCAGCCGCATTCGGCCATTTTGTAATCCACAGAGATATCGTAATACAAACTTTTCAGTCCTTTGTCACGTTTATTATGTGTATGATCATTTATATGTTGTAGACCATTGATCCTACACACACATTAGCAGAGTTTCCTAGACTAGCCAAGTCAGGAACATTACAGTGGTATCAAAGCTTTATTCCTGCCAGCCTGTGACTAAAGACAATGAGTGTAGCAGAAGACCTAGAGGGTCGTGAACACGTAGGTGATGAATATGTCACTTACATCAGGCATAAGGAAAGAAGTCATAGGCCTGATTTTCCCCCTTTTCCTCCTAGCTCAAAGGAAGAGGAAGAGGCACACTGATAAGCAGAGAGAAGGGCAGAGCGTGAAGCTGAGCGCGAGGCTGAGAGGATGCTAGGAGATAGATATGAGTGACTAGAGGGCAATGGAAAGGACCCCGTAGATCCAGAGATAGCTTTCATGTAGGTTATCAATGATATGTTAGCTAGTCAACGAATCATGTCTCAGTCCTTGGCGTAGGTGGTTGATAGATTGACTAGAGTGGGCACCCTAGACACACAAGTCTCGCATGCAGCACAGGGGAACTCAGGAGCAGGAAGTAGACCCCAGTCACCCTCTCTCACATACACCTCTACTAGTAGGATTCCCAGACCCTTGTTTCCTAGTTTCCAGAGGGCACTGCCGATAGAAACACCGCCACCAATAGCACAGAGTCTGCCCACTCATGCAGATGGCATTGCAGAGTATAGGAGGGAGTACGCAACATTGGGTTGTGACTTCCATCAGGACATGACCTTATTCGAGTATTGTGGACTCAGACTCGGGAACCACCCTAGAGAGCCACAGAGGGGAGGACCACAACAACAGCAGTGGAATAACCTCAATTTCATCCAAAAAGTTGGGAAACTCACCATCCCTTCTTTTGGCGGATTGTCCAAATACACTGCCAGAGCTTGGGTACAGAAGCTAGACACGTATTACAAGCTCAACCAGATGACCGAGACAGAGGCCATCAGTTTCACAACCTTACACTTGGAGGGTGAGGCACACGAGTGGTGGTATCATGGACTAGTGACATTGGGTCATAGTCACATCACCTCCTACAGGGAGTTTATAGATAGGCTCATGGACAAGTTTGACAGGAAGGATCCCGAGATACACTTCAGGGATCTATCCCAGTTGAGAAAAACTGACACAGCAGAGGCGTTCATCACGGAGTTTCAGCGGGTATTCATGGTAGTGACAGATATATCAGAGCCCGGGCTAATCATGCTATTCATAGAAGGACTCACAAAGACTTTGAGAGGATGGTTGAAGGCATATAGGCCTCCAAATTTGCAGGATGCCATCCCCCGCACTCAATATCTGGAAGACTCCGTGCCAAAGACTAAAAATTTCTCCAAACCATTTGTGCCCCAGAGGGATCAAGACAGGAAGCCATTCTAGAGAGAATGGAAGGGAAAGGAGAAGTTGGATGATGAGACTAGGTGAGAGCTTATGAAGAAGAAGTTTTTCTTCAGCTGCAGAGATCCTTGGGTCCCAGACCACAAGAACATGGGAAAGGGAGAGATTCATTATATTGAGGTAGCAATAGACAACGTGGACGATGAGGAGGAGGAGAAGGACAGTGGATCCACTAGTTCAGAGGAGGATTCAACACCAGCAGAGGAGTAGCCTTCCCATAGACCACCGACACCGGCAGGAGCCCATCCTCCAATAGTCCCACAACTACCAGAGCAAGCTAACAAGAGGAAACCAGCAAAGGGAGGAGTCATAGAGACCATTTCTGGTGTTCCCAGGTATGATACCCTCTGTATCAGAGGGATTATTTAGGGGCAACGATAAATCTCCCTGATAGATGGTGGGGCCACCCACAAATTCATCAATGCTTCACTAGTATTGAGACGGGCACTTCAGATAGAGGAGTTTGTGGGGTTTGATGTTGCGGTAACAGATGGACACACAGTGGAGTGTCTAGATAGAGTTCCAAACTTAGAGATGAAGTTAGGCAACTACACATTGAGAGACACATTTTACGTGGTTGACCTATCGGACACAGATGTGGTGTTAGGAGTTCATTGGATGATTACCTTGGGAAAAATCACTACCAACTACCAAACCTTGGAAATGGGATTCAAAGATCAGGATGGAAAGAAGGTTGTTCTAAGAGGTATTTCAACAGGAGCACCCAGGACAGTTTCAGTCAAGATGATGGAAAGGATATTCAGACATGGGGAGGTAGCATATGCCGCATAATGCTTGATCACTACTCATAAGGATTCATAAGGTCGACAAGAGTACCATACAGAGATCAAGAATTTATTGGGACAACATCAACAGGACTTTGAGGCAATTCCACCAGGGAGACCACCTGACAGGGGGTTTGAGCAAACCATTGAGTTGGAGGAGGGGGCCAAACCTATGATCAACCCCCCCCCTATCATCATCCTAGGAGGTTCAAGGATGAGATAGAGAAGGCAATCAAGGAATTGTTGGCGATGGGACACATCAGACCGAGCAACAACCCATTTGCATCTTCATTTGTCTTAGTTTTGAAGAAGGATGGCACCATGAGGATGTGCATTGATCACCGAGCCTTGAACAAGAAAACTGTCAAGAACCGGTACCTTATCCCATGGATTGACGAGTTGATGGATGAACTGCATGGGGCAGTTTTCTTCTCAAAAATTGATCTACGCTCTGGATATCATCAAATCAGCATCCGAGAGCAGGACATAGAGAAGACGACATTTTGATGTCATTTTGGACACTTTGAGTTCCTGGTTATGCCATTTGGGCTAACCAATGCACCCACTACATTTCAGTATTGCATGAACCATATATTCAGGAATCAGTTAAGGAAATCAGTATTGGTTTTCTTCAACGACATCTTGATCTATAGCCAGCCATGGCAAGAGCATATGAGGCACTCAGATGAGGTATTGAGCATCATGGAGGCACAATCATTATATGCCAAAGAGTCCAAGTGCGAGTTAGGTATGACAAAGTTGCTTTACTTAGGCCACATCATCAATGCACAGGGGGTACAGGTGCACCAAGAGAAAATCAGGTCCATTCTGGATTGGTCAACGCCTAGGACCGTGACAGAATTGAGGAGCTTCTTCGGGCTATGCAGCTATTACAGGCGGTTCATCTGGGGTTTTTCTCATCTTGGAGCACTGCTGACAGAGATTGCCAAGCACGAGGCCTTCATATAGACCGAGAAATCACAGGAAGCCTTTGATCACATGAAGGAAGTCATGGGCACTTGTCCAGTGTTGGCACTACCAGACTTCACCTTGTCATTTGTACTAGAGTGTGACGCATCTGGTGAAGGGATCGGTGCAATTTTGATGCAGGGACGACACCCCATTGTATTCGAGAGCTGGAAGCTTAGTCAACCTGAGAGATTGTACTCCATTTATGACAAGGAAATGTTGGAAATCATGCATTCCTTAACCAAGTTCAGATAATATTTGGTGGGCAGCAAATTCATGGTCAAGACTGATCATAATCGTTTGAAGTATTTCCTTGAGCAGAAGGACCTCAGTGAGCACCAACAGAAATGGGTGACGAAGGTATGGGCATTCGACTTTGACATAGAGTATGTCAAGGGGAAGAAGAACATTATGGACAATGAACTATCGAGGAGACCTGCAACATGTTCTTTGATGGAGATTTCAACAGATTGGAAATCCCACTTATTAGTGGAATATTCCAAGAACAAGCTCGCTTGTGAAGTGATGGATGGGAAGATATAGGATGACCAGTATAGGGTCATTGACGATGTCATATTTTAAAAGGATAGAGTCTACTTGGTGCCATATTTAGGGCTCAAGAAGAAGATCCTCACCACAGCTCATGATTCACCTCTAGCAGGCCATCAGAGGTTTTTCAAAACCTATAGACAGATCAGAGAGAGGTTCTCATGGAAGGGCCTCAAACAGGACGTTATGAGACATGTCAGTGAGTGTATGACTTGCCAGTAGAAAAAGTCAGAGCATGCTCTTCCAGCAGGGCTACTTTAGCCACTCCCCATTCCAGAGAAGAAATGGGAGAGTATATCTATGGACTTCATCACAGGTCTACCCAAGGTCCAAGGTAAGGACTGTATCTATGTAGTGGTCAAAGGATTGAATAAGTTTTCTCACTTCTATGCCATATCGACATAGTACAACGCAGTTGAGGTAGATGAGATTTTATTCAAGGAGGTCTTCATACATCATGGGTTGCCAAAGAACATTGTCAGTGACAAGGACAGTCGGTTCATAGGGACATTTTGGATAGAGTTGTTTCGGTTGGTGGGGACAGAGTTGAAACCTAGCACTAGCTATTACCCACAGACATATGGGTAGACTGAGATTGTGAACAAGTGGGTTGAAGGGTATTTGAGGAACTATGTAGGAGGACAACATAGAATGTGGGTAAAGTGGTTACATTTAGGAGAACATTGCTACAACACCACCTTCCACGTGTCCATTGGTATGACACCCTTCTGAGCATTGTACGGATATGATGCTCCCACTTTGGTAGAATTGGTCTTTGGGGAGAGCATAGCTCCCAAGGCCAAGGATTGGATCATAGAGAGTCAGGAGATTCTCAACTTGTTGAAAGAGAACCTACAGATGGTGAAAAACCAATAGAAGATAAGTGCAGACAGGCACAGGATAGAGTGCAACTTTGAGGTTGGAGATTTGGTTTTCTTGAGACTCCAACCCTACAAACAGTCATTGGGTTGTGCAGCTATTATAGGTGGTTAGTCCAGGGTTTTTCTCATCTTGGAGCACTGCTGACAGATCTTACCAAGCATGGCGCCTTCATATGGACTGTGAAATCACAGGAAGCCTTTGATCACATGAAGGAAGTCATGGGCACTTGTCCAATGTTGGCACTACCAGACTTCACCTTGCCATTTTTACTAGAGTGTGACTCATTCGGCGAAGGGATCGGTGAAGTTTTGATGCAGGGAGGACACCCCATTGTATTCGAGAGCCGAAAGCTTAGTCAACCTGAGAGGTTGTACTCCATTTATGACAAGAAAATGTTGGCAATCATGCATGCCTTGACCAATTTCAAACAATATTTGGTGGGCAACAAATTCCTGGTCAAGACCGATCACAATAGTTTGAAGTATTTCCTTGAGAAGAAGAACCTCAGTGAGTGCCATCAGAAATGGGTGATGAAGGTACAGGCATTCGACTTTGACATAGAGTATGTCAAGGGGAAGAAGAACATTGTGGTGGATGAACTATCGAGGAGACCTGAGACATGTTCTTTGATGGAGAGTTCAGCATCTTGGAAATCCCACTTGTTAGTGGAATATTTCAAGAACAAGTTTGCATGTGAGGTGATGCATGGGAAGATACAGGATGACCGGTATAGGGTCATTCATGATATCATATTTTACAAGGATAGAGTCTACTTGGTGCCAAATTTTAGGGCTAAAGAAGAAGATCCTCACCACAGTTCATGATTCACCTCTAGCAACTCATCAAGGGTTTTCGAAAACCTATAGATAGATCAGAGAGAGGTTCTCATGGAAGGGCCTCAAAAACGACGTTATGAGACGCGTCAGTGAGTGTGTGACTTGCTAGCAGAACAAGTCAGAGCATGCTCTTCTTGCAAGGCTACTTCAGCCACGACCCATTCCAGAGACGAAATGGGAGAGTATATCTATGGACTTCATCACAGGTCTACCCAAGGTCCAGGGTAAGGACTGCATCTATGTAGTGGTTGACAGATTGACCTAGTTTTCTCACTTCGATGCCATACTGACAGAGTACAACGCAGTTCAGGTAGACCAACTTTTCTTCAGGGAGGTCTTTAGACTTCATGGGTTGCTGAAGAACATCGTCAATGACATGGACAGTCGATTCATAGGGACATTTTGCAGAGAGTTGTTTTGGTTGGTGGGGACAAAGGTGACACCTAGCACCAGCTATCACCCTCAGATAGATGGGTAGACCGATATTGTGAATAAGTGGGTTGAAGGGTATTTGAGGAACTATTTAGGAGGACAGTAGAGAACGTGGGTAAGGTTGTTACATTTAGGAGAACATTGCTACAACACAACCATCCACATGTCCATTGGTATGACACCCTTCCGAGCATTGTATAGATATGATGCTCCCACTTTGGTAGACTTGGTCTTCGGGGAGAACAAAGCTCCCAAGGCCAAGTTTGGATCATAGAGAGTTAGGAGATTCTCATGTTGTTGAAAGAGAACCTACAGACAGTGTAAAACCAACAGAAGATAAGTGCGGACAGGCACATGATAGAGCTCAACTTTGAGGTTGGATATTTGGATTTCTTGAGACTCCAACCCTATAGATAGCCATCTTTGAAGAAGAGTGGGGCCAAGAATCTCAAGCCCATATTTTATGGTCCTTAGAGGATCATGAATATTGATTAACAAGCCCTCCATAATGCTAAATCTCGTATCCAAAATTTGGTGGTTAATCTCCAATTCAATAACATCCATCAACCTTTGGATAATTGTATCAATAATGGTGTTTGTGAGGTTGACCACCATTTTCACCTCGAAATCGGCTACCATAGTTGATAGAAGAGAGAGAAAGAGAATGGAAATTGAGAGAAAGAGAATGGGGATCACTAGAACAAAGCAAAGTGTCGAAAAAATTGGGTTGCTAGCAACCTGATACTGAAGTTATTGTTGAAGTCATTATAGTAAGGACTCAATCGTTCCACAAGAACGAATAGCAAAGATGGTTCAAAGCTGAAGCCTAGCCTACACAAAAATACATATCCATATCCATTCGTTTTGATTCCATAGTTCGTTCCAATTCCCTCGAGTCATGGAGGAGAAGCTCTCTGTGGATCTCGAGAGGAGGCAACTTAGAGCTAGAGGACATGCTAGATTTCAACCTAAGTACTAAACTATTATGACATCCTTACACTCTAGACCATCATTGAGGAGGTGTGGCATCACTCTTCGAAAGTTTATTGTTTCTGTGTGGACTTTCAAAAATCTTTTTTTTCCATCCCCCAGGAGGCTTTGTTCCACAGACTTAGAGACATTGGTATCTCAAAGACCTTATTGACCACCATCATGCGCCTACACGAGTCGGTCCTTGGTCATCTATGCACAATGCATGGGATATCAAATTTTATCAAAATAAAATTGGGGTCAAACAAGGTTTCCCCCTGTCCCCCACATTGTTTGGGATCTACATTGACAAGCTAGAGTCCTTCTTGCATGAGCACATTGGGGATAAATATGGGTGCCTTCTCCACTAGGTCCTTATTTCTATCTTTATTTTCACAAATGATGTGTTAGTTTTAACCTCGTCCCTCAGAGGGTTGCATAAACAACATTATGCCCTAGCCCTCTTTTGTGACCTTCTTCAGTTGATGATCAACCTAGGTAAAACCAAAGTCATGATCTTCAATTGGACAAAGAAGATCCTCTTTGATCACCATTTCTTTTTCACAGGAGAGGAGATTGAGATCACCAACAAGTATACTTATTTGGGGGTATTGTTCATAGGACCTTGCTTTAGTCTATAGGATGCACTTCAGTACTTAGTTAGCAAGGGATAGAGATCCTTATCCCTTCTAACATAGTTACCAACTTAACGAGAACTCTGACCTCAAAACAAGAACTCTGGCCCAAGAAACTCATATTTTTTGGATTAAAACACCAAAATTTACCCTCAAATAAAAAAGTGGTGCTTAGATAGCACCATTTTTTGTGGGTGGCTAAAATTATGACTTGTTTGAAATCATGATGTTGACAAAAGCTCAAAATATTAAAAATTGATCCTCGAATAAAAAAGCGACACTATCAGAAACACTGGTTTTTATTTTTGGAGTTAAAATTATGAATTAATTGAAATTGTGACCTTGAAAACATGTACCATTGTAGATAAAAAACTTGAAATCTGCTACTAAATTGCTTCTCAAAAATTTATTTATTAATCAATTTTATTTTATTTTATTTTTTATTTACATTCAAAGATAAATTAATTTAAAAAAAAAAAACTTTGAAAAAGAGTCTTTTAAAAAAAAGAAAAAATACATTTTTTTT